>CM033470.1:302287137-302332035 GCA_019447015.1 Hymenochirus boettgeri | reverse complement strand
GGCGTATACAGTAATCCCATGCCTACGCACTGAGGAGTTTGTATTGGCGTATAACCATATCAAATGACCAACGCAGGAGGATGAGTGTGGTCTACAGTATCCCATGAAACGGCAGAGTGAGTGGTGTGGTATACAGTATCCCAGAACCACACAAGAGGCGTGAGGTCGTGCGTATTACAGATCCCATGACCAGAGTGTACAGAGCTCAGAGGAGTAGGTGAAAGCCTTGTGACTACGAGGTGTTCATTATCCTAAACCAAGGGGATTCGTTAATTCCATGACCACGCAGAGAGTGAGTGTGCGTATACAGTATCCCATGACCACCAGTGGAGGTGGTGTAGCTTACAGTATCCAATGACCACGAGAAGGAGTGTAGTGATTGGGATATACAGTATCCCATGACCAACGCAGAGGATAGTGGTGATAGTTTTGGCTATACAGTAATCCCAGACCATGCAGAGGAGTAGAGTGTGTATACAGTTATCCTTGACAACCGTAGGAGGGAGGTTTGTGCATAACAGCTATCCCATGACCATCGCAAAGGAAGGAGTGGTTTGTGCCTACTACAGTATCCCATGGACCAACTGAGAGGATTGGAGTGTTGTTAACAGTTATCCCAATGACCACGCAGAGGAGTAGTGTGCTTATACATATCCCATGACACGCAGTGGTTGCGTATACGTACATCTGCAGAGGAGTGAGTGTGCTTATATACAGTATCCCATGACCACGACACCGAGGCAGTGATGTGCAGTATACATATCCATACCACGACAGGAGTGAGTGTGCGTATACAGTATCCCATGACACCACGCAGGAGTGGGTGTGTGTATACATGTATCCCCATGACCACTGGAGTGAGTATTGTGCAGTTTTTTCGAAAAATTACAGTACTCCATACCATCAGAGGAGTGAGTGTGCGTATACGTTAATCCCTTGACCATGCACAGAGGAGTGAGTGGTGCGTATAACATATCCCAATACGCACACTAGAGGTACGGGGTATGGAGTTCGTAGACCGTATCACCCATGACCACGCAGAGGAGGGAGTATTGTGCATGATACAGATCCCATGACCACGCAGAGGAGGGTATGTGTAGCGTCCTACATAAAGTGATATGCGTTTAATTGTATCCCCGACCACGCAGAGGAGGTGAGTGTGCAGTATACAGTTCGCTCACGACCAATGGCAGCAGGAGGGAGTGTGCATTATACGATATCCCATGACACAAGCTGAGGGTGAGTTGTGTATACTAAATCCATGACCGCAATTGGACGCGATGTACCAGCTAGGGGAGTGAGTGGTCGTATACAGTTATCCCATAGACCACCCAAGGGAGTGTTTGTGCATATACAGTATCCCATAGCCCACGAGAGGGAGAGTGTGTGCTATACAGTTCCCAGGAACCACCAGCAGAGAGTGAGTGTGCTATACAGTATACCCATGACGCACGCAGAGGAGTGAGTGTGATACAGTATCCATGGATCCATGACACAGCAGGAGGAGTAATTGCATGTACGTTATACTCCATGAACCACACCGAGGGGGATTGTTGTGCTATACAGTATACCCATGACCACGCAGGAGTGAGTGTGCGTATACAGTAATCCCATAACCACACGAGAGGGATGTGTGGTATACCGCTCCCATGACCATGCAGAGAGAGGAGTGAGTGTCATATTACAGTATCCCATTGCCACGCAAGAAGGAGGAGTGTGAGGTATACAGTATCCCATAACCACACCGGGAGGAGTGTTTGTGCATATACAGTATCCCATACCACGCAGAGGACGTTGAGTGGTGTATACAGTACTTCCATGACCATGCAGAGGAGTGAGTGTGCATATTACAGTATACCTGACCTATGGTCAGTAGAAGGAGTGAGTGCACATATACTGTATCTCATAACCATGCAAGGAGTGAGTGTGCGTATACAGTTATCCAATGCCCACCACGCCAGAGGGAGTGAGTGTGCGTATTGTATACAGATCCCATTGGACCACACCGAGGAGTGAGTGTGAATATTTACAGTATCCAGACCACACAGGGAGGGAGATTGTGCGTATACAGTATCCCATGACGACACAGAGGAGTGAGTGGCATATACAGTATCCCATAACCACGCAGAGGGGTGAGTGGCATATACAGTATCCCATAACACACAGAGATTGAGGTGTGTATACAGTATCCCATGACACGCAGAGGAGTGTGTGTATACCAGGATCCCATGACCAAGCAGAGAAGACGTGATGTGTGTATACAGTATCCAATGACCACGCAGAGAGGGAGTGTGCGCCATTATAAAATGTCCCATAACTGCTCAGTATTGTCACTACCACATGGTATCACCGATCAAGACACTCGGGACCGTGATTGTTAACTTAACATAACCTGCGGTATCAGACTTTTTGAGGTTTATAATATGCCCTTAAGATTGGATTTACCTTTAATACAAATAACTAATAACCCAAACCTAAAATTATTGTTGCTCCTTTGTTACGTTGTAAAAGTCGTAGTACCGGCTCGGTGTAAGAAAAGATTTAAGCCAACCTGATCTACCCTAATCCCTCACCAGCGGCTAGACGGTTCCTCTAGAAGGATTTCTATTCCTGCATCACCAGGAAACAATGTTAGTGATTGGTGTGATGTGATTTTGCAAAAATGATGCAAGATTGGAAGCGCACAGGATGAATACAGAGAGCCAATAGAGGGATCAGGGTCTGTAAGGTAGAAGATAGAAGTTTTGTTTTTAAAAGGTAACAATAGAGAGATTCTACCCTGGTGATAGGGGTGGCTGCGACTCCTTTTCTAACAAGCAGATGTGAAAATGGCCATCTGTTCTTAAACATTCGCTAACATTTCCAGGGTATTGCATGTTCCTAGAGAAAATGATGTTCACGTGCCAAAAAGCCCTGATGCCTTTTCTCTAATAAATCATGTCACAGAATACAAAACATTTCCGTATTCCTAAGTTGCTAAATTTCCTGAATTGCCGTGGAATCCAATTAGCTGCCTTGGTCCAGTTTACAGTGTGTATTTATTTTTTAAATGAATATTACATTAATTGGTTAGTTTTAATTGGTTTTAGAAGGAGGCGAGAGGCCCATTCTGATTACACATAGATTTATATAAAAAGAACAAAATTTCATCTGATATCTCCTGTACACAAGTGATCATTCAGTTTTTAAAAGCTTGAACCATACACTATGAAACCCACCTCCCATCATTCCCTTAGGGCATATTTATAAAAAATCGAAAATTACCCGCAGCCACATGCGGGCGCAAAAATAGTCCGCCATCGCGTATTAATAACGCGAGCGCCATTGGAGGTGTTGGGTGGCACGGTAATTTTAAGTCCCTTCCGGCGATACGTACAGTTATCGCGCAAAGAGACTAATAATCCCTTCCCGACGCCTCTTGATAAGGGGGCGGGGCCATACGCCACCCCCGCCCACAACCCCCGCGTCGGGGAGGACCACCCGCAGCCGCTTCCCAGAGCCCTCCACCTATTCATTCGCGGCAATCTCGGAACGGAGGCTAGAGGGGCTGCCCTGCCAACACCTTCCCCAGCAACCCTTCCAAGCCCCCCGCCCCGCCGCTACCGGGACTGGGATTACTGGAAAAGTCTGAAATTTGATGGTTTAATGTAAAGCATGCAAAACCAAGCATTTAAAAAATTGGACCAATCAGAAATGAATGGAGGGTTTTCTGCAAACTATATGAAGAGGTCACTCGCTGCGGAACTAAGATGCCATTCGCAGTAGTGGCTGAACAAAAAAAGAAAGAAGAAAGAAGCGCGCTGGCAAACATCGGCTCCGCTGAGGCCGCGGTGCCAGCGGGCTCACGGCGGCCGCAGTGGTCGCCAGGCACGGCGACATGAGTGGTGTGGTTGTCGCCAGCCCGAAGACGGTCGCGTCGGATCAAGACGCTGGCACCATCGGCCTGTTGAGGTCGACGGCGGCCTGCCGGTCGGGTTACCCCTGGCAGCCGCAAGTGTTACCTCTCGGGGGGCGGTCGGCGGCCTCGGCGGAGCTCGGTGTCGCCGGGCACTGGAAGAAAAAGAAAGACGCCGCCCAAGGGCTTTTAAAGAAGCCGCACACTTGGGGTGACCCCGCCAAAAGGCATGTGTAAGTGCCGCCAAAAGCACTTGTAAGTGCCGCCAAAGGCATGATAGGGCCGGGGAGGGGGGTCCCGGATTCGGGGCTGAGGACCCTTAAAGCCCCCAAAAGGCCATTATTCAGGGCCCCGCTGTGAAAGGGGTGCCTCCAACACTCCCAGCGGCTCCCTCCCTCCCCTTCCCCGGGAGCGGGCCGGGGGGCTGGAGGGGTGCGGGGAGGGGGTGTTGCGGCGGCTGGGGTCGCGACCACCTGGTCGGTCCCTTCCCGGCAGCCCTCCTTGCTACCTTTCTAGAGATTTGCGCGAGCGGAAGGGGTTGGGGAGGGCTGCTGGGGACAGCAGCGGCGGGGGTTCTTCCGCCACCGCGGGGGGGTTTTGGGGCAGGGTGGGCTGCCTCCCGGGGTGGGGTGCGACCACCCGACGCGGGGTGTGCCTGCCCATCACCGCCCGGGGAGGCTAGTACGGCTGTTTTCGCCACCTTAACGGTGGCCGAAGTAAAACAGCGATACTAGCACTGCGATACACATACCACGCTTTATAAAAGAAAGAAGCGGCGGGGGAACAGTAAGTATCGTCGCGAAGGGTTAACGAGTACTGTGGATAGATGTGCTTACGTTTCCAGTTTGGTTTAAAACTCTTATCCTGGCTGGCCAAACACACAGAGTTAGCATTGGGGCCCGTCCTTCTCCAAGCCTGTACCTCTGAAATATGGAATAGTGCAATTACTATGCCCCCTCTGAGGTTCACCCATATACATGTTGCCAATGGGAAAATATCAAACAAGAAACAGGACGGACCTTATCATGCTAGTCGATGATACCCAGACTGTATTGATCATTCAAACTGGTGTCACAACCCTAACCACAAATAAACAAATCTTGCTGAAAAACAATGATAATTGGCTAACTAAAACTAACCACCTGCACACTTACAAGTTCTCGTTATTGGGGGTCCAGTGACTTTGAAACAAAGCAAGCTTCAATCTCAGCCAGTACCATTAAGAATAATAAGACTCGACATGAACGTACTCAGGACTTGGGAGGTTTATTCAATAAAGTTCTTATCGTTTTAAAATGGTGCTAAATTTCTGCCCCCAACAATTCGATGTTAGCTTTCAAATGTTACTAAGTCTGATGGTTGGGGCCAAAAATTAGCCACTATTTTAACGATAAGAATTATGGAAATCTCCAGTTTGTGCGCAGCCTTGGGGGTACTGATTGATTGGGGGGGGAACTAAACTTCAGGAACATAATCTCAGGCTGTTGTTAAAAATTCCTTCTTTACCTAGGAACATTTCAAAAATTAAGCACCTCATTCCTCCAGCAGATCTTCCAAACCTGGTCCATGCATAATCTCACACAGTTGGACACTGCAATGGTCTATATAAACAGCGCCTGCCATCTGCAACTAGTACAGAATGCAGCTGCGAGGCGATTAACAAGCAAAACCCCCAATGCCACATAACAAACCAACCCTTCATCATGGCTACCGATAATTTAAATGGAGAATTTCTGTTTTAAGATCGGGCCTGCTTATTGACATTCAAATCCTTGCCAATTATGGGGCCCTGGCATTATCATAAACACCAGAACTATTCCCTCTGTTAATACAGGATGTAGTGATCGGAGACATATTTATGTGCTTTGAGCCTTCTAGGTGAAAAAGTTGCTTACAAATGTTATTGTATTGTATTGATATCATATTCTGCACCTGGCATAACTGTATAAACAAAGGGTTTTAGGTGTTAGTATCATTACTGTGATTCAATGAAGAAAAGCATTTCCAACAACGTCAAGTCAACCCCAGTCTGGAAAGGTCCGAACTTGGTACCTCAATAACCATTAGCAAACTTTGCATTTCTATTCTTACACACGTGGATCCATATAAACATGCTCTCCCCTTCCCATAGCACTTTGGCTTTTTTAAAAGAGGGAAGAGGCCACCCAGTGCGTTATATTAAAGGGCAAAGGACCTCCCATAAAAGGGGCGTGTTGGGGGATATTACCCTGGAGGCTTGACCAGGCTCCATCCCATAAATACATACAGAAGAAACGGATTGTGGAAGCACTCCAATTAGGTGAATTTACAACTACCATTTAGACGGAAAGTGCTTACTGGATATGGTCAAACATTTATACAAACATAGAAAAGAAATCAATGAACATTCCTAGGCCCCATCCAATATCATATTATGTGCACACATTGCATATTATAAACAAAGGGGTTTTAGTATACACTTACTGTGATCACATGAAATGAAAAGCCTTCCAACCACGCAGGTAGCCCCAGTCTGGAGGGTCCTAACTTTTTACCTCAATAAACCATAGCAAAACTTTTGCATTTCTCATCTTACACACTGGATTCCATATAACAGGCTTCTCTCACTTCCCCCAGCCCTTTGGCTTTTTTTAAAAAATCCATTGCTTTATAGGCATAGAACCTCCAACTTAAAGGGGCGTGTGGGTAGAGTGGCTATTACGCCATGGAAAGCTTGGACCATGCTTCGAATAAAATGCATACAATAGAAGTTAGAAGGATAGTTGGTGACAGCACTCCTTAGGCTAAATTATATATATATCGTAATAGTCTGGTATATTTTTTTCCCTTTTGGCAGCGGAATGGACACATGTGCAGTCTAGCTCCCCCTGTGGCTGACCCAATGCTGGCATGACTTTGTTGAGTAGCACTAACTTTTCCAATTAAAAGTCTTTTGAGTAGATTTTAAAGGAAATTATTGTTAGAGCTGAAGCACGTGTTCAGTATTTATTAAATAGTTTAATATTTAGACAAGTTGGCAAGTGTTGTGTCACGGATACTATTTGTTTTTTAGATGGGAATACTGGCCTAAGCAGTGTGTGACTAGCTAGCAATAATGATTCCATTTGTGAACAAAAAAATTTGGGGCAACCAAGATTTTATTAATATTAGATTAAGTTTATTTTACTTATTTTAGATTTAACGCCACAAGGTTACATTTCATTTATTCATTAGTATTATTTTATTATTGTGGATTTATATAGCGCCAGCAGCTTCCATAGCACTTTATAAGTAAATGTTACATTAACATCAGTTCCTGCCCCGAAAGAGCTTCTAATCTGTGCCATTTATTTTATTTAACACTTAGTCTTTATGATGTGGGAAACAACGAAGTGCCCAGAGGAAACCCACGCAAAAAGCACGGGGAGAACATAAGGGTGGAATCGAAACTTAGGACTCCAGCTTCAAGGCATCAGTTGCTAATGCCATCGTGTACCATGTGAATAAGAGTAAATCCATTCAATGAAGTTGCCTTGCCATTAGCTAGTCCGGAGGGAAAGATCCCAGGTGTGAAAGGAGCCAGTTGACTATACAGAGGAAAACTAATACAACCGCAAAGAAAAAATTTAAAAGACGGGGAGCGTCAGATGGAAATAAACTGAAAATAAGCAACTTTTTTTGCGTTGTGCACATTTAATTTATAAGACTTTTAGTGTTGTATATGATTGCACCTGAGGGCTGAGAGATTTTTATTAGTGATTAGATACGTAGATGAGTGGACTAATCAAGGAGAATTTTTCCACCATTTTCCAGGTGCTTAGGTATATTGATACTGTGAACAGGTGCATGCATATGCAGATAGATAATGCATAGGTAGATATGTACCGGACCTAAAAGCAGGGGGAAACAATTAGCAAAGAAGACACTTACTGAACCTAGACAGGGGAGAGATATTTCGAACACTATTTTTCTTTGCAATGGTATAGATACATTTTAATAGAAGATCACAAATACTTCCGGACACAGATGAAAAAGATAATGAAATGCCACATGCATATGGGAACCACAGACCTGAGATGAATGGGACATCCAAAACTGGCACAGCACGAGCCAGACAGATCATAGGGTGTGTCCAAGCAATAGCCGGGAGAAAAATCTGAGGACATAATTAAACTTCCTACCCAGAGGATTTTACCACGGACCACTCTGTACAAAATTTCGAGTGGAACAAAAATCGGTTTAATTGAAAGATATTTGTCGCTTATGTAAAAATTGTGGCCTTATTGGATTTATTTATGTTAAAGCATTTTCTGAAAAAAACTATGATGTGAGTGTTATTACAAAGCCATTATAAAATGAATCCTGTCATAGTAGGAGCAATGAAAACATTAACACATTGAGGAGTGAGTGTGCGTATACAGTATCCCATAACCACACAAAGGAGTGAGTGTATGTATACAGTATCCCATAACCACACAGAGGAGTGAGTGTGCATATACAGTATCCCATGACCATACAGAGGAGTGAGTGTGCGTATACAGTATCCCATAACCACGCAAAGGAGTGAGTGTGCGTATACAGTATCCCATGACCACGCAGAGGAGTGAGTGTGCGTATACAGTATCCAGTATCCCATGACCACGCAGAGGAGTGAGTGTGCGTATACAGTATCCCATGACCACACAGAGGAGTGAGTGTGCGTATACAGTATCCCATGACCACGCAGAGGAGGGAGTATTGTGCATATACAGTATCCCATGACCACGCAGAGGAGGGAGTATTGTGCATATACAGTATCCCATGACCATGCAGAGGAGTGAGTGTGCGTATACAGTATCCTATGACCACGCAGAGGAGGGAGTATTGTGCATATACAGTATCCCATGACCACGCAGAGGAGTGAGTAGTGTGCATATACAGTATCCCATAACCACACTGAGTTGGGAGTGTTGTGCATAAACAGTATCCCATGACCACGCAGAGGAGTGAGTGTGTGTATACAGTATCCCATGACCACGCAGAGGAGTGAGTGTGCGTATACAGTATCACATGACCATGCAGAGGAGTGAGTGTGCGTATACAGTATCCCATGACCACGCAGAGGAGTGAGTGTGCGTATACAGTATCCCATGACCACACAGAGGCAAGGTGAGTACCTTCACAGGAAAGGCCCAAGGTAGAAGTAAACTTCACAGGAACAGGCCAAGGTAAGTAACTTCCTGGAACAGGCAAGGTAAAGTAACTTCACATCGCAAGAAGTAATCAGGACATAGCCAGGTAAGACACTCACTGGAACTGGCATCGGTATAGTAACTTACAGGAAAGCAAGCCGTAAGTAAATCATGGTAACAGGCAAGGTAAGTAACTTCACAGGAACAGGCAAAGGTAAGACAACTACTGGAATGGCAAGGTAAGTAACTTCACTGGAAACTGGCACCAGTTAAGTAACTCAAAGGAACAGGCAAGGGTAAGTAACCTTCACAGGACAGGCAAGGTCAAGTAACTTCAACAGAAACAGTGCCAGTAGGGTAAGTAAACTTCAAACGGAACAGGCCAAGGTAAGTGAACTTAAACAAGGAACAGGAAGGTAAGTAAGCTTCACGTGGAAAACAAGCAAGGTAAAGTAACTTCAGGAACAGGCAAGGTAAGTAACGTTCAGGAACAAGGGCAAGGTTAAGAAACTTCCGGAACAGGGCAAGGTAGTAACTCAAAGGAACAGGCAAGGTTAAGTAATACAGGAACAGGCCAAGGGTGAAGAACTCACTGAGGACAACAAGCAAGTACGGTAAGACACGTTCAATGGAAATGGCAAGGTAAGTAACTCACTGGAACTGGACAGAGTTTGATGGAAAGTAACTTCACTGGAACTGGCAAGGTAAGTAACTTCACAACAAGGGTAATCACAAACAGGCAAGGTAAGTAACTTCACTGGAACAGGCAATGGTAAGTAACGTCACTGGAACTAGAAGAGTATAGTAAACTTCACAGGAATCAGGCAAGGTTAAAGTAACCCACAGGAAGGCAAGGTAAGTAACTCACTATGAACTGGCAAGGGTAAGTACACTTACCTGGAACTAGCAAGGTTAAGAACTTCACTAGGAAGATGAAAAGGAAGTTAAAACTTCACTGGACAGGCAAGGTATAGACACTTCACTGGAACTGGCAAGGTAAGGTACGGACGTAATTAAAGACACAAGGTAAGTACCAAGGCAAAGGATAGCAAGTTAAACGTTCACAGGAACAGGCAAGAAGTACTCTAACAGCAAGAAGACACTTCACTGGAACTGGCAAGGTAAGTAACTTCACTGAGAACAAGCATGGTAAGTAAAACTCACAGGAACAGGCCAAGTAAGTCAACTTCACTGGAACTGGGCAAAGTAAGTAAGTTCAAAGGAACAGGCAAGGTAAAGTAACTTCACAGGAAAAGCAAGGCAAGGTAAAGTAACTTCACTGGAACAGGCAAGGTAGTAACTCCACAGGAACAGGACAAGGGTAGACACTTCACTGGAAACTGGCAAGGTATAGATAACTTACTGACAAAGCATGGGTAAGTAACTTCACAGAAACAGGCAAGGTAAGACTTCACTGGAACTGGCAAGGTTGGGTAAGTAACTTCAAAGGAACAGGCAAGAAGTAAGTAATAACGACAGCAGGTAAGTAACTTCGAAGGAAGGAAGACCTAAGTAGTAACTTCACAGGAAAGCAGGAGCATCTGAAGAGTAAGTAATTCACAAAAATCAGTAGTCACTGGAACAGGCAAGGTAAGTAAAATTAACAGAAAACAAGGCAAGGTCAGGACCACCTTCACTGGAAACTGGCAAGGTGAATAACTTCACATAGGAACAACAGGTACCACGGACAGCAGGTAATGTAACTTCACAGGAAACAGGCAAGGTAAGCCTCATGAACAAGTAGTACTCAAGGAACAGGCAAGGTGCGTAAGTAACTTCCACGGAAACATGGCGAAGGTAAGTAAACTTCACAGGAAAACAGGCACAGTGGTAGAACTTCAGGAACAGGGCAAGGTAAGTATAACTTCATGAAACAGAGCAAGGTAGTAACTTCACAGGAAACAGGCAGTAGGTAAAGTAACTTCAGGGAACAAGCCAGGTAAGTAACTTCTCAGGAACAGGCAAGGTAAGTAACTTGGACACAAGTAGAAATCAGAACAGGCATGGTAAGTAACTTCACAAGGAACAGGCAAGGTAAGTAACTTCGACGCACCGGTAATAAATTAGGCAAGGCAGGTAAGACACTCACTGGACAACTGGATAAGGTAAGTAAACTTCACGGAAATGGCAAGTAGAACTTAATGGAACTGGCAAGGTAAGTAACTTCACTGTGGACTGGCAATAGGTAAGTAACTTACAGAAGCATGAGCGAACCAGGAAAGGCAAGTGGTAAGTAACTTCACTGGAACGAAGAAGGACCTGAACTAAGTAAGTACTTCAAGGGAACAGGCAAGTTAAAGTAAACACGGACTAGGCAAGGTAAGTTAACTTCACTATAACGGCTAAGGGTATAGTAACCTTAATACCTGGAAACCTAGCAGGTTCAAGTAACTTCACAGGAGATGAAAGGTAAGATAACCTCACTGGAACTCAGCCAAGGTAAGTATAGTAAACTTCACGAAGAGCAAAGGTTAAGTAACTTCATGGAATCTAGAAGGAAGTAACTTCCACAGGAAACAGGCAAAGTAGTAACTTCACTGGAAAAACTGGCAAGGGTAAGTAACTTACTGAAAACAAGCATGGTATATCGTAAACTCACTCGGAAACAGGCAAAGGTCAGACACATCATGGAACTTGGCAAGAGTAGTAACTTCAAAGGAAAACAGGCAAGGTAAGTATCCAGGAACGGGCAAGGTAAGTAACTTACAGAGGAAACAGGCAAGGAAGACACTCACTGGAACTGGCCAAGGTAAGTAACTTACTGCAGCGAAACTTCGGAAAACAGGAAGACCACTGGATGCAAGTAACTAAGAACAGAAAGGAACACAGAACAGGAAAGTTAATGCAGCTTGAAACTTGCAAGCAAAGTTAAGAACAGGCAAGGTAAGTAACTTCACTAGGAACAGCAAGGTATTAGTAACTTCACAGGAACAGCCAAGGATAAGAACTTCACTGGAAACACGGCAAGGTAAGATCACTTCACAGGAACAGGCAAGGTCAGTAAACTGCACTGCGAACGAAGGTGAGATCGAAGAAACGGTTAGTAATTCACAGGAAACAGGGCAAGGTAAACTAACTTTCACGGAACAGGCAGGTAAGACGACCGAACGCAACTATTACTCACAGGAACAGCAAGAGGTCAAGACACTTGTCATGGGAAACTGGGCATGTAGTAGTAGAACTTCAAAGAAACAGGCAAGGGCTAGAGTAACTATTCACAGGGAACAGGCAAGGGTAAGTAATTACGGGACAGCAGGCAAGGTAAGTTAAAGTAACTGTCACTGGAACAGGCAAGGAGTAATCGGAAAGCAGTAAGAACTTCAAAGGAAACAGGCAGTAAAGTAGACTTCAACTGGAACAGGCAGTAGTAAACTTAGGCTAGGTAAGGTAACTTCACTGGAACAAGCAGGTAGATAACTCTCAAAACAGCAGTAGTACTTAGACGCAAGTAAGTATACTTCACAGAAACAAAGGTAAGAACAAGGAACAGCAGGTAAGAACTTCACAGAAGGAACAGGCAAGGTAAGTAACTTCACTGTGGAACTAAGCAGAGGTAAGAAACACTTCACGTGGAAAACTGGCAAGGTAAAAGTTAACTTCACTGGAATGGCAAGGGTAAGTCAACTTCACTGGAAACTGGCAGGTAAGTCAACTCACTGGAAACTGGCAAGGAGACTTACAAAGCAAGTAAGTTAACTTCACCGGAACAGCAAGGTAAATAACACTTCATGGTGAACTGGCAAGTCTAACGTAACTTCACTGGAACTGGCAAGGTAAGTAAATACTATAGGCAGGAGAATCACAGACAGCAGGTAAGTAACTTCACGGTGGAACAGCAGGTAACGTAAAACTTCACAGGAACAGGCAAGGGTAAGTAACTTCACTGGAACAGGGCATAGGTAGGTAAGTAACTTCACTGGAACGGCAAGGTAAGTAACTTCACTGGAATGTGCCAAGGTAAGTAACTACAGGAACAGGCAAGGTAAGTAACTTCACTGGGAACAGGCAGGGTAAGTAACTTCCACTGGGAAACTGGCAATGGTAAGTAACTTCATGGAACTGGCAAGGTAAGTTAAACTTCACTGGAAACTGGCCATGGTAGTAAACTTCCACTGGAATGCAAGGTAAAGTAACTTCACAGGAAAGGCAAGGTAAGTAACCTCACTGGAAACAGCAAAGGGTATACTGAACGAGGTAAGTAACTTCACCTGGAAACTGGCAAGGGTAAGTAATCTTACTGGAACGGCAAGGGTAAGTAACTTCACTGGGAACTGGCAAGGTAAGAACTTCACTGAACTGGCAAGGTCAGAATTTCTGGACGGAAGTAATTTTACGAAGTGACAGAGTACTCACAGGCACAGGCAAGAAGTAACTTCACGTGAACAGGCAAGGTAAAGTCACTTACTGGAACAGGCAAGGTAGAATTCGGAAGCCGAAAGTAACCTCACTGGAACTTGGCAAGGTATAGTAACTTCCAGGGAACTGGGAAAGGTAAGTAACTTCACTGGAAGAGAAAAGGTAAGAACTTCACTGAAACAAAGCAAGCGTAAGTATTCACAGGAACGGCAATGGTAAGTAACTTAACTGAAACAAATGGTAAGTAACTTCACAGGAACAGGCAAGGGTAAGTAACTTCACTGGAACAGGCAAGGTAAGTATAACTTCAAAGGAACAGGAAGGTAAGTAACTTCACAGGAAACAGGCTAAGGTAAGTACTCACGGGAACAGGCAAGGTAAAGTAACTCAGAAAACAGGAAGGTAAGTATACTTCAAAGGACCAGGCACATTGGAAGTAACTTCAATAGGAAAGGCAGGAAGGAATAGAGTAAACTCAATGAACAAGCACAGGTAAGTAACTCTCTCAGGAACGGCACGGTAGTACTTCAGGAACAAGCAAGGTAAAGGTAACTTCACAGGAAAAGGCAAGGTAGTAACTTCAAAGAAAGGCAAGGTAAGTAAACTTCACAAGGAACGGCAACGGTTAATTAACTTCACTGGAACAAGCAAGGTAAGACACTTCACTGGAACTGGCAGGTAGAGTAACTTCACTGAACTGGCAGGTAAGTAACTTTCACTGGAATGGACAAGTAAAGTACACTTCACTGGAACTGGCAACCGGATAAAGAACTTCACTGGAACATGAGCAAGGAAGTAACTTCCTGGAACTGGCAGTAAGTAAACTTCACATGAACGGCAAGGTAAGTAACTTTCACTGGAACAGGCAAGGTAAGTAACTTCACTGGAGAACTGGCAAGGTAAGTAACTGTCACTGGAACAGGCAAGGAAAGTAACCTGCACTGGAACAGGCAGGTAAGACACTTTCACTGGAACTGGAGGTCAAGTAAGTAACTTCACTGGAACTGGGCAAGGTTAAGTAAGTCACTGGAAACAGGCAAGGGAAAGTAACTTCCACAAGGAACAGGCAACGGTTAAGACCACTTCACTGGACAACTGGCAAGGTAGAACTTACACTGGAACTGGCAACTGGAAGACACTTCACTGGAACTGAAGGTAAGTAACTTCACTAGGAATGGCAAGGTATGGAACTCACTGGAAACAGGCAAGAAAGTAACCTCACTGGAACAGGCAATGGTAACGTAACTTGCTGGAACTGGCAAGGTAAGTAACCTCCTGGAAACAGGCAGGTTAAATAACTTGAACTAGAATGGCAGGTAATTGACGGGGATACAAGAAAGGTGAGTAGCAGGGTAAACAGGAGCCGGAGGGGTAGTGAAAAGTACTATGGGGCGCTGGTTCCAGGGTGAAGCCAGGTAAAAGGGGGTTTTTACGCAGTATTTTGTCCCCAGACGGAGAGTCCCTGAAAGAAAAACAGAGATTTTTAGAATTTTTACCACAATTGAATGTATAAGGCCTTTCCGACAGTATCAAGAATAAGGCCAAAATTAACTAAAAGTGAATATTTATAGAAACTACTAAGTTTTATTAGTGGCGATCAAGTTTAGATCAGAATGCAGATATACACAGACACAGATTACATGAAAATCAGAGGTCAAAGAATCAAGAAATGTCAAAAACGGTTTTGCAGAAAGATGTTGGTGGGTACAGAGCAGTGACTACAATATAAGAGCTGGGGTACACAGGAACGCACAAATATTGTCCCGTACCAAGCGCTGTGTAAGAGGAGTGCTAGCCGGGACAAATGTTCCGTGCTGGTCGCGGCAAATTCCAGTAGACTGGGCGAAATGGCAAACCAATCAATTTGTGCCCCCCCAGTCCCATAGTGAGCACATTACGATTGATCGGAATTTACCACGCCGACGTCCGACCGCCTCCCACACCAAGCTATTCGTCCGCCCCCCGCCCAACCAAAGTCGGTTCTGGGTTCGGTGACGAAAACCTTCTCATTCCTTATTGTTAAGGAAAGAACGAGAATGAATATAAACTGTATGCACACATATTAAAATAGTATAACACTGTCACATGTCCTTGAACCACCCAATTAGGTTTTTTTTAACATCAAAGTCAGTGGGCCCTTTGACTTAATAATTGACTTTCTTTCCACATTTGTGGACTCTTTTCTTAAAGTGAAGCAAGACAGTTAATGACCTGCACTGTATCTAATTATCGACAAACATTAAATGCAGTTTTTCTAATGTTAGAACTGATCATCATAAACTAATTCATAACACAGGTTATAGAACAAATAGAAATAAGGAAAATCCAGGCACACGATTTACAAAAATTACAAAAAAGCTTACAGGTTATTCAATAAAAGATTCTTATCATTAAAATGGTGCTAATTGTGCACCAACCAATCAGATGTTAGCTTTCAAATGTTACATAACATCTGATTTGGTTGGGCAAAATTAGCACCATGTTTAAACGTATAAGAACTTTTATTGAATCTCCTGTTACTTTATTGAATGAAAAACAAGAAATAATTAGTGAAATTCTAGCTAGCATATAAAAAAAAGGTTAAAAACAATAAAATTACAAAAGAGTCAAACCCACCATCCTCCGGTTCTAGTGGGCGGCACTCGGTCAGAATTACTAGTTTTCGAAATCCCACGTGTGCCTCACGACCTTTTCGAATGTTCGATGTTGTACCCTTTTCGGAGTGTTTTTTTGTTCATTGAGGGTGGCAGAGGCATCCAATCGTTGTAATTTCGGTCACGGCCCTCTGCTTGCATGAAACTCGAAAGGCAGGGGGGCTGGACCAGGAGCCGTGTCCGTGATTGCTGAGAGGCAGCCAATCACGGAAACGGTCTGGCTATCCAGAATGCTGGGGGGGGGAAGAAGAGTTCGGGGGGAGTTTCTGCAAATATTACTAGAAACCCAAGACAATCGCTTACAGGTACTTCGCTAAAGTACTTACAAATATTCCCCTAGTGTCAAATATTCGATCTGTATGCCTTTACCATTATTAAATTCATGCAGCAATATCATGTTAGTCTTACCAATTGTCCACTAGATGGTGGATCCCTTTTAAATAAGAATAAACATTTATTTGCAGGAGGGAAGTTTTTAGAGGGAAGAAAAACTAACGCAGACGGCAGATGAATGCGCGAAATGAAAGTATTGACGAGTTTTAACATGATATATATATTAATAAACACAATGAAAGTAACAACTTGATTTCAGTCCAGGCCTCAGGCTCATTTACCCAGAGCGCTATTGCTCTGGGAATGCACATTCCGGATTCAATATCCATTTGATTGAATGTGGGTAATCCGGAAAGGGATTTTGCTGGCGTTAAAAATCTAGCGCAAATGGCGATAGAATCGCTAGCGTTGGGTCGTGCGCGGGTGATTGCGCGTAACCCGCGACCAGATGCTAATATTGGAGTTAAGTCCGCAACCAGGCCCCAGGCAACCGGTTAGGTGACTTTTACTCCAATTTATTTGCCCAGTGAGTCATGGGTAAAGCGCCTGCAAGGGTCTTTTCCAGTATGTTCACAGTGATTTGATTCTGATTGAAGTGAAAGGAGCTCAGTGTATTTCCCGAAACGTTAAATAAACAAAATTGAAATTATGAAGGAAGGGTCTGCTCTCAGGATCAATTCTTATATGTTTCCTGACATTCGTAGCAGTGTTTCCCAAAACTAAGGGGTGACCATAAACTGTCATAATTGAAATATGCTTCACCAACATGATTTTCTACATGTCACAAAAAAAATTTAACATGTGTGCCACGATTTACATTTTTACTAGGACACCACAAATGCAGAAATCGGATTGGCAAAACTGGAGAAACTAGGCTAAAGCTTAAAGGAAGGGATGATGTGATTGATATAGGAAGGAAACATGGCTAAATGATTCACACGATTCTTGGACAGTAAATCATTGAAGAATACTCCTTATTTAGACATGGACAGAGTTATAAGAAAGGAGGGGAGTATGTATGTATGTTAAGCAAGAATTGAAGCCAAAAGTAAAAGTATAAGATCGAGGTGGGGGTATAGACGATAGGCAAAACACAATATGGGTGGACTAGTTAAAGGAGCAAGAAAATGGGGTAAATTAATGTTGAGGGTATGTTATATAAGCGGCCTATAATGCAGTGAGGATGTGGATATCATTTCCATATTTGACAGTTGGCGAAGGACTTCTTGTTTGAGGCAGTTCTGTCTAGGGGATTTTCAATTACCTGACATAGATCGTTTAGTAATGGAACTGCCGGCACCTCAAAAGGTATCAAGTTCATAAATCTCCTGTTATGAGCATGTTTCTTTCACAGATAGTAAGAAGTTCCTTACTGGAAAGGTTTGCGTATTGTATCTTGGTGATATATAATACCCGAGCTCATTTTAGAGATGAAGGTAATAGGGAAAGTTAGGGGAATAGTGACCTGATTATAGTGTCATTAATATAGGTTGCAAAAAACCAAAAACGTGCACTGGCTTAAACAAAACTTATTACTTTAGAAGCAATTTTATTTTGCTAAGGAATCAACTCCGGCTTATAGACATGGGTAGGCACATTTGTTCCTAGGTAAGGAGTTATTGAGCAGAAGGTGTACCGCTTTTATAAGGATATTGAAACTCATTACAATTTACTAAAATTTATACCGTTTAGGGAACAATTGTAAAAAAAAATGAGTCTCTCTTGCTAGTTTAAGCCCAGGTAAAAATGGGGAAATGAAAAATAGAAAAAGGCTTTTAAAATTTTGAAATACGGAGGGAATCTAAACAGGCATACAGGGAGTATAAAAGCTGTCATTGAAGGAAGTGCAAGAAAAGCAATTTTAATAGTTTAAATAGAAAATGAAATGATGGATAGCAGAACAAGCAGTTAACCCCAAATTGTTTTTTAAATATCTCACTAAGTAAAAAGATGGAGAGACCTGAGAAGGGGGACCATAAATAATGGGGCTAGATGGTTTATGAGGATGCCGAGAAGGCTTAATAATATGCCTAAAAAAAAAAGTCCTCTGTATTCACTTAAGAGATTCCTAGGTACTTATAGTAGGAACTGTAATAATAGGAGGGTATAACATAAGGAATAGTCACTCTGGCTTGACAGGAGGTATATGGTGCGGAAACAATTAGACAAAGTTAAACATCAATTAAAGCCCAGGCCGGATGGAATACATCCTCAGATTCTTAAGAGAGCTTAGTCCAGTTTTACAGTATCTAAAATCCACTGTTTCTTATATTTTCCAGATTACATTTGTCGTTGGTGAGTGCACGCTTGGATTGGGCAAAAAGCCAAGTAATACCCCAATATTCTAAAAAAGGTTGTCGTTCCAACTATAGACTGTAAGCCTAACATCAGTGGTAGGAGGTGCTGGAAACTTTGTTACGGGATCATATCATGATTGATCTCCGAGAACTGTTTAGTGTTATCGCCATGGATTTATTGAGGAAATCAGATGTGCAAGACAAAATTTACTTTGGGTTTCTATTAAGACGTCAGTAAGATTTTAGATTCCAGACAGAGTAGTAGACTAAGTATTACTTGGATTTTGCATAAAGCTTTTGATACTGCGGCACAAGGTGACTAATGTATAAAATGAACAGTGGCTTAGAAAAAAACATTTGTACAGATGGATAGAGAATGGTTATTGGATCGCAAAGCAGAGGTGGTGGTAAAATGGGGGCTACACTATGAGGGCTAAAGTTATAAGTGCCTAGGATTCCGTACTGAGGTCACTTCTGTTTAATTGTTTTTTAAATGACTTAGAATGGGCATGAGAGCAGGAAAGGTTCTCTCTCCGCTGTGTTTGTTGATGACAACAACTTAAACTATGCAAGAGGTTTTTGGAAAACTTAAATTATTGGCCAATTGCGGCGCAAGCAAGATCTGATAATTATCAAAACGAGCAGCAGATGAGATGAGATTTCAATGGGACAAATGTAAGATGAGGATTAAGGGTTTTAACACCTTGTGCCACTACACCATAAAAAAACTTTGGTTAAATGAATCTCGACTGAAAAAAGATTTATGAGGGGGTTTTGGTAGATAACAGACGTAGCTATAGCAAAAACGTGGCAGGCAGCAACAGGCTAGAGCTAGTCAAAGATATTCGTTTTGTATAAAAAGGGAATAGATAAAAATGACTTTGCCTCATTTCAATAAATAAACAATGTAAGCAGCACTTACTCTGATGTGTTTGTGTGTGCATGACTTTAATCCGAGTACTTGTTTTGCTTGAGCTCAGTCCTTCAGTTTCCCCAGCCCCCTGCCAGACTTTTGACTTTCTGTGAGTAGGGATGGACCAGAACTCGAACATGAGCCGAATTTATAAGTTCGGACGACTGTGAACTATTCAAACTAGTTCGAATCCGGGAACTCGCGGGACTATTTTGAAAAATCCGCAAAACATTCAAGAATTCTCGAATGTACGAGGATTTTGATTGTTCCTAAATCTGATTGGTTAATTATGTAAACCAAGCATTGAAAAATTGACCATCAAAGAAAAGGATAGGTTTCTGCAAACCATATAAAGAGGTTGCAAAACCTAACGCAGAGCTCGAATATGCATAGAAGTAAGCAAGTAGAAGCAGAAGCGGACTAGCAAACATCGGCTTTGCTGAGGCCCAGTCAGGTGCAAGCGGCGCTTACTGGCGGTCTTGCAGTGAGGCGCTGGCATCGGCACTTCAGTGGAGTTGGTGTTTGGCTAGCTCGAAGATTACATAGGATCAGGATCGAGGCACGCCGGTAACACTGGTCCGTTGAGGTCACCGGCGCCGGAGTACCCTGGTGGCACGCGGCGTACTTACTCAGTGGTCGGTGGCCTCAGCGGAGCTGGTTGTCACCAGATGGAAGAACAGAAGGACGCCACAAAGGGCGGTTTTAAAGCTGAAAGGGAGTCCTGGTCGAGACGGCTAAGGCCCCCAAAGGGGCCCTTGTCAGGGCCGGCAAAAAGGTCACTAGTAAGGACCCAGGAAGGCGGGTCCGGTTGTTGACAGCTGAGGGAACCCCCAAAATGTTTGCCGGATTGTCGGGAACGGACAATTTCGGGAATCTCTGACCATTCGGAAACGTTACGAGGATTACCGAAGCGGCATGTGGAAACCGGAAGAGCGCTAGGTGTGGCTACGTCTGGGTTTTTATGCTGGTTCCGTGCACAGACAGGTTCCCAGCAGCATCTCCCAGGTCCCAGGAGCTTAAGGTAAGTGTACAGTGCCATATTTCAAAAAAAAACATTTTTCAAACTTTTTTAGAATTTCGAAGTTAAAAACGGGACCGAAAACTTTCAAAGTTCGGCCATCTCTATCTGTGAGGGCAAGCATTGCTAAATTACCCACATGCAGTTTCACATACCGAACTATAGCCATTCCACAACAGGAAAATTCTTACATAACAGATAATTTATTAAGATACTAACTGATTGACAGTGCCTGGAATCTAAAGAAATAGGATTCAGAGCAACAACAAAAAAAAATAGTGCGAGTGATAGTTGGGAAGCAATTATAGTTTTCCATAATAGGCATTTAAATAATAAATTTCCCAGTGCCCATCTTTTTAACTCTATAAAATCGAATTGAATAAGCTGTAATATATATGTATCGTTATTCACTAAAAATGAAGTGAGTGAAGCAGTCTTCATTTACATTCTAACACAGTGCTCCTTAGTGGTGAAGAAGAAAAAAGTGATTAGTACAATGTAGTGAATAGAAACGTTTCATAATAATAGAGGACCGTTTCTTTTAGAACTTTGGGGAAGTTGCTTATTCTTAAAGGAAACACTACAACCTTTTTAAGGAAATAAAATGTGTTCTATTATTACAGGGAGGTTGAGAATGCTTAATAAATTCGTTTAGTGCCCCTCCTTAATTAATGTTTATTCTGCAGTATTACAGAATAAAGGTTGTTACAGTGTTTAAGTAACACCACAAATGTGAGATTCCGGGGCTGACCGTGACCACACAATGGTATGCCACGGCTGTTTCGGGCATAATCGTGCCGTGTTTATGGCCTTTGTTGCTGAAACAGCATTGCGGTCTCAGCGTCATTCATAATCCACCAGACGCATCGAGCCCCAACGTACGGACATGACAGCTGACAAGAGGCCCATAAACAACCACAAGTCTTCGCAGTGGACGAGCATACAACATTCGTGTGTCACGGTCGGCCCTGTGATCGCACATCGTGAATGAGGCTTTAGGTCACTGCAGTTTCCTTATTAAATCCATGATCGGCTGATACAAAGTTTACTGGCTGGATACATTAAATTAACCTCTCTGTGTAAAGGTTTATTTATTGGAATGCAAGTATGTCAGAGATTTTCAGATTACAATTAAAGGATACTACACTGAGAAATGTTTTTTTTACATGTCATTGCTGCAACATTATTCATTATTCCCACAAATATCATGTGTACCATTTTGTTGACTGTCAATCATGTTCCTTAGTATCATAAAATTTGTTTATGTATAGTTGGCATGTAGACTATAATAGTGGCAAGTTGGATGTGAACTGCATGTGGGGAAATTCTCCTCCCTCAAATGCGGCCATCATAGGGATTACTGAGCAATGCTGTGCCCTCACAGAGTCAGATTAGTCTGGCAGGGGGCTGGGGGGGGACTTAGGGGACCGAGCTTGAGAAAACAAAGTTACTGGATTGAAATCATGCAGGCAACACAAAACACATCAGAGTAAGTGCTCTTACATGTATTCATTTATAGATTAAAATGAGGCCAAGTAATTTTTTCAGGTACAATTCCTTTAATGGGTTTCATATTGTGTCACGTAGAGTTACTGTTATGACATTGTTAATTATTTAGATTAAAGGGCATGTTACCCCCAAAACTATTAATCCCCCCAACTACTGGCCCCACCATGTAGTGTAGTTTAATCCTTACCTCACATCCCAGCTCCATAGGGTTCTCCTGTAAACCCCCCCCCCAAAGTCTCAAAACTAACCACCAGGGGATGCAGGTCTCTGCCTGCTATCTAGCCTCGGGAGATATTGCCATGCGCACTGCAGCCCTTCTCCCCCCTCCCTCCTCCCTCTCCCTCCCGTTCTACTATCCCCCCCCTAGCGTTAAACCCCCTTAATATTCTGCTCCCCATGTCCCCAGCCCCAACGCATGTTTTCTTTTTTTAAAAAAGCTCCCCAAACTTTACTTACTCTCCGCTTTCCTCCGCTGCACTGAATGACCGGCAGCCGCGTCCGTGATTGGCTGCCGCTCAGCAATCACAGAAGCGCACTGCCGGTCCCGCCCTCTGCTTGCATTCTCGCAAGCAGAGAGGTCGGCAGTGCGGCGGAGGATCGAGGGGAGGTAAGTAAGAGTTTGGGGAGCTTTTGGAAAAAAAAGAAACATGCGGTTGGGGCTGGGGGACATGGGGAGCAGAATATTAAAAAACGAATTTAGGGGTGGACATGCCCTTTAAGGTGAGGAATAGGAATTTTTTCAATATAATATAATAGCACTTTACAGGCTTAGCCCCACTGATGTTGCTCTCACGTGCTCCTGTAGTGTTTTGCATGAGAATCACATGCCAGTGCATAAAAACTGTGTGGCCACATATATGTGTGCCTTGGATCCGTTTCCGTGGTGCAAGTGATCACCATTTTTTTGAGGATTGCATGCGCTCTGATACAGAAATTGGGCAAACAAGATTGTAACGTGTTTCAAACGTGTTTGTGATTGTGTTTTTACCGCAGTGTAGCCCGCAGCATTGAGCTCCTAATTAAAATGAAATAAAAATAGCATGGTATCATTTAAATTGCCAATTTACAAAGAAGCATGAAACAAAAGGATGAATAAAAGAGAAATAAGTAGTTCCCATGTGAAATGTTTCTTTTGTCATTTAAGTATTAATGAATTTAGCGATTTATCCCACCATTCCTTGCTGTAGTTGTACTACATTCTAAAATCACTGTAATATGGTATAAAAAGTTCAATTATTCATCAATATTGAAAACACTCGGTTCAGATCCTAGTTTAAAGAGAGTTTTAATTTGAAGATTTTTTTAAACAGACTTTACCCTGCACATACAGTATCCATGGCCACACTGAGGAGTTTGTATTGTGCGTATACAGTATCCCATGACCACGCAGAGGAGTGAGTGTGCGTATACAGTATCCCATAACCACACAGAGGAGTGATGTGCGGTTACAGTATCCCATAACACACAAAGGAGTGAGTGTGCTATACAGTATCCCATAACCCACAAAGGAGTGAGTGTATGTATACAGTATCCCATAACCACACAGAGAGTGAGTGTGCATTCAGTATCCCATGACCATCCAGAGGAGTGGTGTGCGTATACAGTATCCCATAACCACGCAAAGGAGTGAGTGTGCGTATACAGTATCCCATGACCACGCAGAGGATGAGTGCGATAAAGTACCCATGACACACGAGGAGTGAGTGTGCGTAACAGTATACCATGACCCACGAGAGGAGGGGTATTGTGCATATACAGTAACCATGGACCACGCAGGGAGGGAGTAGTGTTGATATACAGTATCCCATGACCATGCAGAGGAGTGAGGGTGCGTATACAGTATCCTATGACCACGCAGAGGAGGAGTATTGCTAATACGACCATGACCCGCAGAGGAGTGAGTAGTGTGCTATACAGTATCCCATAACCACACTGAGGTTGGGAGGTTGTGCATAAACAGTATCACCATGACCACGCAGAGGAGGGGTGGTAACAGTTCCATGACCACGCAGAGGAGTGAGTGTGCGTATACAGTATCACATGACCATGCAAGGGGGGGGGCACAGGAGATGTGAGTGGTGCGTATAACGTATACCATGACCACGCAGAGGAGTGAGTGTGCGTATACAGTATCCCATGACCACGCCAGAGGAGTGAGTGTGTATACAGTATCCATGACCACGCAGAGGAGTGAGTGGTGTATACAGATCCCATGACCACGCAGAGGAGTGAGTGTGCGAGTATACAGTATCACATGACCACAGAGGAGTGAGTGTGCGTATACAGTATCCCATGACCAACCAGAGGGAGTGAGTGTGGCGTATACAGTATCAATGACCACACAGAGGAGTGAGTGGCGTATACAGTATCCCATGACCACGCAGAGGAGGGAGTAGTGTGCATATACAGATTTCCCACCATGACCACGAGAGGAGGGAGTATTGTGCATATACAGTATCCCATGACCATGCAGAGGAGTGAGTGTGTGCGTATACAGTATCCCATGACCACGCAGAGGGAGTGATGGGCGTATACAGTATCAATGACCATGCAGAGGAGTGAGTGTGGTATACAGTATACCATGACACCTGAGGAGTGAGTGTGTGTGTATACAGTATCCCATGACCAGCAGAGGAGGGTGAGTGTGGTATACAGTATCCCATGACCACGCTGAGGAGTAGTGAGTGTGCGTATACAAGATCCATGACCACGCAGAGGAGTGAGTGTGTGTATACAGTATCCCATGACACGCAGAGGAGTGTGTGTATCAGTATCCCATGACCACGAGAAGAGTGAGTGTGCGTATACAGTATCCCATGACCACGCAGAGGAGTTGAGTGTGTGTATAAGTATCCCATGACCACGCCAGAGGAGTAAGTGTGTGTATACAGTTATCCCATAACCACACCGAGGAGGGAGTGTTGTGCATATACAGTATCCCATGACCATGCAGAGGAGTGAGTGTGTGTATACAGTATCCCATGACAATGCAGAGGAGTGAGTGTGTGTATACAGTATCCCATGACCACGCAGAGGAGTAGTGTGCATATACAGTATCCCATGACCGCATGCAGAGGAGTGAGTGTGTTGTATACAGTATCCCATGACCATGCAGAGGCAGTGAGTGCAGTATACACATCCCATAACCATGCAGAGGAGTGAGTGTGCGATACAGTATCCCATGACCACCAGAGGAGTGGGTGTGTGCGTATACATTATCCCATGACCACACAGTGGAGTGAGTATTGTGCATATACAGTATCCCATAACCACGCAGAGGAGTGAGTGTGCGTATGCAGTTATCCCATGACCATGCAGAGGAGTGAGAGGTGCGTATACAGTATCCCAATACGACACAGAGGACGGGAGGAGTGTATACATACCCAAACCACACCGAGGAGGGAGTATTGTGCATATACAGTATCCCATGACCACGCAGAGGAGTGAGTGTGCGTATACGTATACAGTATCCCCTGACCAGCCAGAGGAGTGAGTTTGCATATACAGTATCGCACGACCATGCAGAGGAGTGAGTGTGCATATACCGTATCCCATGACCACACAGTGGAGTGAGTATTGTGCATATACAGTATCCCATGACCATGCAGAGGGAGTGAGTGTTCGTATACAGTACCCATAACCACACCGAGGAGGGAGTGTTGTGCATATACAGTATCCCATAACACACCGAGGGAGGGTGAGTGTTGTGCATATACAGTATCCCATGACCAGCAGAGGAGTGAGTGTGCATATACAGTATCCATGACCACCAGAGGAGTGAGTGTGCATATACAGTATCCCATGACCACACAGAGGAGTGAGTGAGCATATACAGTATCCCATGACCACAGCGAGGAGGGATATTGTGCATATACAGTATCCCATGACCACGCCGAGGAGTGAGTGTGCGTATACAGTATCCCATAACCACACCGAGAGGGATGTGTGTATACGTCCCATGACCATGCAGAGAGGAGTGAGTGTCTATTACAGTATCCCATGACCACGCAAGAAGGAGTGAGTGTAGGTATACAGTATCCCATAACCACACCGAGGAGGAGTGTTGTGCATATACAGTATCCCATGACCACGCAGAGGAGTGAGTGTGTGTATACAGTATTCCATGACCATGCAGAGGAGTGAGTGTGCATATACAGTATACCATGACCATGCAGAGGAGTGAGTGCACATATACTGTATCTCATAACCATGCAGAGGAGGAGTGTGCGTATACAGTATCCATGACCCGCAGAGGAGTGAGTGTGCGTGTATACAGTATCCCATGACCACACGAGGAGTGAGTGTGATATACAGTATCCATGACCACACAGAGGAGGGAGTATTGTGCGTATACAGTATCCCATGACGACACAGAGGAGTGAGTGTGCATATACAGTATCCCATAACCACGCAGAGAGGTGAGTGGCATATACAGTATCCCATAACCACACAGAGATGAGTGTGTGTATACAGTATCCCATGACACGCAGAGGAGTGTGTGTATACAGTATCCCATGACCACGCAGAAGAGTGATGTGTGTATACAGTATCCATGACCACGCAGAGAGGGAGGTGCGCCATATAAAATTCCCATAACTGCTCAGTATTGTACTACCACATGGTATCACCGATTCAAACACTCGACCGTGATTGTAACTTACACATAACCTGCGGTATCAGACTTTTCTGGGTTTTATAATATGCCCTTAGATTGGCATTTACCTTTAATACAAATAACTATAAACCCAAACCTAAATTATTGTTGCTCCTTTGTTACGTTGAAAAGTAGTAGTACCGCTCGGTGTAAGAAAAGATTTAGCCAACCCTGATCTACCTAATCCCTCACCAGCTGGTAGACGGTTCCTCTAGAAGGATTCTATTCTGCATCACCAGGAAACAATGTTAGTGATTGGCTTGTGATGCAAAAATGATGCAAGATCTGGAAGCTGCACAGGAGAATACAGAGAGCCACATCGAGGGATCAGGGACTGTAAGTAGAAGATAGAAGTTTTGTTAAAGGTAACAATAGAGAGATTCATACCTGGTGATAGGGGTGGCTGCGACTCCTTTTCTAACAAGCAGATGTGATAAATGGCATCTTTCTTAAACATTTCGACTAACATTTCCAGGGTATTGCATTGTTCCTAGAGAAAATGATGTTCACGGTGCCAAAAACCCTGATGCCTTTTCTCTAATAAATCTGTCACAGAATACAAATACATTTCCGTATTCCTAATTGCTAATTTCCTGAATGTGGAATCCAATTAGCTGCCTTTGTCCAGTTTACAGCGTGTATTTATTTTAAATTGAATATTACATTAATTGGTTAGTTTAATTGGTAGAAGAGGCGAGAGGCCCATTCTGATTACACATAGATTTATATAAAAAGAACAAAATTTCATCTGATATCTCCTGGTACACAAGGATCATTTCAGTTTAAAAGCTGACCATACACTATGAAACCCACCTCCCATCATTCCCTTAGGGGCATATTTATAAAAAATCGAAAATTACCGCAGCACATGCGGGCGCAAAATAGCGCCATCGCGTATTTAATAACGGCGAGCGCCATTGGAGGTGTTGTGCGGTAATTTTAAGGTCCCTTCGCGGCGATACTGTACAGTATCGCCGCAAAGAGACTAATAATCCCTTCCCGACGCCTCTGCTAAGGGGGCGGGGCATACGCCACCCCGCCCACAACCCCCGCGCGGGGAGGACCACCCGCGCCGCTTCCCAGCAGCCCTCCAACCTCTCCTGCTCGCGGCAATCTCGGAACGGGAGGCTAGGAGGGGCTGCCCTGCCCACCTTCCCCAGCAACCCTCCAAGCCCCCCGCCCCGGCCGCTACCGGGATTACTGGAAAGTTCTGAAATTTGATTGGTTAATGTAAAGCATGCAAACCAAGCATTAAAAAATTGACCAATCAGAAATGAATTGAGGGTTTTCTGCAAACCTATATAAGAGGTGCACTCGCTGCGGAACTAGATGCCATCGCAGTAGATGGCTGAAGAAAAGAAAGAAGAAGAAGCGGTTGGCAACATCGGCTCCGCTGAGGCCGGCGGTGCCAGACGGGCTCACTGGCGGCCGCAGTGGTCGCCAGGCATCGGCGACCTGAGTGGTGTTGGTTGTCGCCAGCCCGAAGACGTCGCGTCGGATCAAGACGCTGGCAACATCGGCCTCGTTGAGGTCGCGGCGGCCTGCGGGGGTACCCCTGGCAGCCGCAGTGGTACCTCTCGGGGGGGGTCGGCGGCCTCGGCGGAGCTCGGTGTCGCCGGGACTGGAAGAAAGAAGACGCCGCCCAAGGGCTTTTAAGAGCCGCACACTTGGGGTGACCCCGCCCAAAGGCACTTGTAAGTGCCGCCAAAGCACTTGTAAGTGCCGCCAAAGGCTGATAGGGCCGGGGAGGGGGGTCCCGGTTCGGGGCTGGGACCCCTTAAGCCCCCAAAAGGCCCTTCTCAGGGCCCCGCGTGAAAGGGTGCCTCCAACCTCCCAGCGGCTCCCTCCCTTCCCCTCCCCGGGAGCGGCCGGGGGGCTGGAGGGGTTGCTGGGGAGGGGGTGTGCGGCGGGTGGGGTCGCGACCACCTGGTCGGTCCCTTCCCGGCAGCCCTCTTGCCTCCCTTTCAGAGATTGCGCGAGCGGGGAAGGGGTTGGGGAGGGCTGCTGGGGACAGCAGCGGCGGGGGTCTCCGCCACCGCGGGGGGGTTTTGGGCAGGGTGGGCGTGCCTCCCGGCGGTGGGGTGCGACCACCCGCGCGGGGTGTGCCTGCCCATCCCGCCGCGGGGAGGCTAGTATCGGCTGTTTTCGCCACCTTCAAGGTGGCGAAGTAAAACAGCCGATACTAGCACTGCGATACACATACCACCGCTTTATAAATAGAAGAAGCGGCGGGGGAACAGGTAAGTATCGTCGCGAAGGGTTAACGAGTACTGTGGCATAGATGGCTTACTTTCCAGTGGTTTAACTCTATCCTGGCTGGCAACACACAGAGTTCCTTGGGGCCCTCCTCTCCAATCCTGTACCTCTGAAATATGGAATAGTGCAATACTATCCCCTCTGGTTCACCATATACATGTTGCCAATGGGAAATATCAAACAAGAACATGGACTGACTTATCATTGCTAGTCGATGATACCCAACTGTATTATCATTCAAACCTGGTGTCACAGACCCTAACCCACAAATAAACAAATTCTTTGCTGAACAAATGATAATTGGCTAAAACTAAACACTGACAAACTAAAGTTCTAGTTATTGGGGGTCAGTGCTTGACAACAAAGCAGCTCCAATCTCAGCCAGTACCATTAAGAATAATAAGCTCAGACCTGAACTACTCAGACTTTGGAGGTTATTCAATAAAAGTTCTTATCGTTTAAAATGGTGCTAATTTTGCCCCCACAATCAGATGTTAGCTTTCAAATGTTACATAAGTTCTGATTGGTTGGGGCAAAATTAGCACTATTTTAACGATAAGAACTTTTATGAATCCCAGTTTGTGCGCAGCCTGGGTGTACTGATTGATGGGGGAACTAAACTTCAGGAACCAAATCTCAGCTGTTGTAAAAATTCCTTCTTTCACCTAAGGAACATTTCAAAAATTAAGCACCTCATTCCTCCAGCAGATCTTCCAACCCTGGTCCATGCATATATCTCATCACAGTTGGACTACTGCAATGGTCTTATACAGGCCTGCATCTGCAACTAGTACAGAATGCGCTGCGAGGCATTAACAAGCAACAACCCCCAATGCCACATAACAACCAACCCTTCATCACCTGGCTACCGATAATAAATGGAGAATTCTGTTTTAAGATCGGGCTTATTGACATTCAAATCCTTGCCACATTTGGGCCCTGGCATTATCAAACACCAGACTATTCCCTCTGTAATACAGACTGTATGATCGAGACATATTTATGTGCTTTGAGCCTTTAGGTGAAAAAGTGCTTTACAAATGTTATTGTATTGTATTGTATATCATATTCTGCACACTGGCATACTTATAAACAAAGGGGTTTTAGGTATACATTACTGTGATCACATGAATGAAAAGCTTCCAACACGTCAAGGTAACCCCAGTCTGGAAAGGTCCGAACTTGTACCTCAATAACCATTAGCAAACTTTGCATTTCTATTCTTACACACGTGGATCCATATAACAGGCTCTCTCCCTTCCCATCAGCACTTGGCTTTTTAAAAGAGGGAAGAGGCCACCCAGTGCTTATATTAAAGGGCAAAGGACCTCCCATAAAAGGGGCGTGTTGGGGGTATTACCACTGGAGGCTTGACCAGGCCTCCCATAATCACATACAAGAAACGGATTGTGGAAGCACTCCAATTAGGTTAATTACAACTACATTTGACGGAAGTGCTACTGATATGGTCAAACATTTATACAAACATAGAAAAGATAATCAATGACATTCTAGGCCCCATACCAATATCATATTATGTGCACACTTGCATACTTTATAAAACAAAGGGGTTTTAGTATACATTACTGTGATCACATGAATGAAAAGCCTTCCAACCACGTCAAGGTAGCCCAGTCTGGAGGTCCTAACTTTTTACCTCAATAACCATAGCAAAACTTTTGCATTTCTCATCTTACACACTGGATCCATATAACAGGCTCTCTCACTTCCCCCAGCCCTTTGGCTTTTTTTAAAAAATCCTTGCTTTATAGGCATAGAACCTCCAATTAAAGGGGCGTGTGGGAGTGGCTATTACGCCATGGAAGCTTGACCATGCTTCGTAAAATGCATACAATAGAAGGATAGTGGAAGCACTCCTTAGGCTAAATTATATATATATCGTAATAGTCTGTTATTTTTTTCCCTTTTGGCAGCGGAATGGCACATGTGCAGTCTAGCTCCCCCTGTGGCTGACCCAATGTGGCATGAACTTTGTATGAGTAGCATAACTTTCCAATTAAAAGTCCTTTTTGAGTAGATTTTAAAGGAAATTATTGTTAGAGCTAAGCACGTTTCAGCTATTTATTAAATAGTTTAATATTTAGACAAGTTGGCAAGTTTGTGTCACGGATACTATTTGTTTTTTAGATGGGAAACTGGCCTAAGCAGTGTGTGACTAAGCTAGCAATAATGATTCCATTCTGTGAAAAAAAAATTGGGGCAACCAGATTTTTATTAATATTAGATAAGTTTATTTTTACTTATTTTAGATTTAACGCCACAAGGTTACATTTCATATTCATTAGTATTATTATTATTATTGTGGATTTATATAGCGCCAGCACTTCCATAGCACTTTATAATAATGTATACATACATCAGTTCCTGCCCCGAAGAGCTTTAATCTGTGCACAATTTATTTAACACTTAGTCTTTATGATTGTGGGAAAACAACGAGTGCCCAGAGGAAACCCACGCAAAGCACGGGGAGAACATAAGGGTGGAATCGAAACTTAGACTCCAGCAAGGCATCAGTTGCTAATGCCATCGTGTACCATTGAATAAGAGGTAAATCCATCAATGAACGTTGCCTTGCCATTAGCTAGTCCGGGAAAGATCCCAGGTGTGAAAGGAGCCAGTATGACTATACAGAGGAAAACTAATTACAACCGCAAAGAAAAAATTTAAAAGAACGGTGAGCGTCAGAGAAATAAACTGAAAATAAGCAACTTTTTTTAGGTTGTGCACATTTAATTTATAAGACTTTTAGTGTGTAATGGATGCACTGAGGGCTGAAGAGATTTTATTAGTATTAGTACGTAGTGAGTGGACTAATCTAAGGAATTTTCCACCATTTTCCAGGTTGCTTAGGTATATTGATACTGCTGATACATGATGCATATGCAGATAGATACATGCATAGGTAGATATGTACCGGTACTAAAAGCAGGGGGAAACAATTAGCAAAAGACACTTACTGACCTAACAGGAGAGATATTTCGAACACTATTTTTCTTTGCAATGTGTATAGATACATTTTAATAGAAGATCAAAAGTACTTCCGACACAGATGAAAAGATAATGAAATGCAATGACATAATGGGAACCACAGACCTGAGATGAATGGGACATCCAAAACTGGCACAGCAGAGCCAGACAATCATAGGGTGGTCAGCATAGCGGGAGAATCTGAGGACATAATTAAACTCCTACCCAGAGGATTTACCACGACCCTCTGTACAAATTTCGAGTGGAACAAAAATCGTTTAATTGAAAATATTTGTGCTTCATGTAAAAATTGGGCTTATTGGATTTATTTATGTTAAACATTCTGAAAAAAATATGAGTGAGCTGTTATTACAAGCCATTATAAAATGAATCCTGTCATTAGGAGCAATGAACATTAACACATTGCAAGACTACTGGGCCCCACCCCCATGTAGTGTATTTTAATCCTTACCTCACATACCCAGCTCCTAGGGTTCTCCTGTAACCCCCCCCCAGAAGTCTCAAAACTAACCACCAAGGATATAGAGCAGTTCTCGCTGCTACTAGCCCCGGTAAATATGTGCCATGGCGGCACTGCAGAGCCCTTTGGGGCTGGGGGACATGGGGGAGCAGAATATTAAAAAACGAATTTAGGGGTGGACATGCCCTTTAAGGTGAGGAATAGTAATTTTTTCAATATAATATAATAGCACTTTACAGGCTTAGCCCCACTGATGTGTCTCTCACGTGCTCCTGCTAGTGTTTTGCATGAGAATCACATGCCAGTGCATTAAAAACTGTGTGGCCACATTATATGTGTGCCTTGAGATCCGTTTCCGTGGTGCAAGTGATCACCATTTTTTTGAGGATTGCATGCGCTCTGATAACAGAATATTGGGCAAACAGATTGTAACGTGTTTCAAACGTGTTTTGTGATTGTGTTTTTTACCGCAGTGTAGCCGCAGCATTGAGCTCCTAATTAAAATGAAATAAAAATAGCATGGTATCATTTAAATTGCCAATTTACAAAGAAGCATGAAACAAAAGGATGAATAAAAGAGAAATAAGTAGTTCCCATGTGAAATGTTTCTTTATATCATTATTAAGAAATAAAGAAACAAATTTCAAGGAAATTTCAAATAATGATGACAATATATGAATTGGAAACAGAAAATCAAACAATCAAGCTTTATACTTACATTAGCCTAGTTTAATAGAGAGGAATCTGTGCTCTGTTACCACTATTGATGGAAAACAAAACTAACCTACCCCTGACCCTCACTTAAAAAAGACCTCTAGATCCTCACCCCTGGGGGATACAGTAGATCTGCTCTAACACTTCTATCTTCCATGATGATCCACCAAGCTCTGCCCCCTCACTCCATCAAGACACGACCTATCGGGAAGACTTGCTCTGCCAAAAATGTTTTTGTTTACCGAACCAACCTTCCAATATCCTAAGTGTTAAGGATTGACAGACAGAAGTAATAAAACAATGAATAAGAAATTGATGTTGTTTATTATTCAAACATGGAGAGCTTTCTTAAAGGGGGCTGGTGCAATAACACTTGCAAAAGTTTGCCCATGCAATTAGTTTTTAAAACCAATGAGATATAAAGCTTTTACTAGGTTAAAGTAGATAACATTGATTGGTTGTTACAGATTAATATCAGTGGGAAATGTTTGCACTTTTAACTGCATCAGCTACTATGGGTTTTATAGACAAAGATAAAGAGCTTTTCTATGGTCATTCTTCATAATTCACTCTATTGACAGTCATAATCAGAATTAATCAGGTCAAACACTAGCAAGAGATCAAAACACCTAACCCAAAATTATTGACTGCAAATACAAGTAATATAAATGCAAGGAAGGTTTTTCATTTAATAAATTACATTTAAAGGGACGCTTAAAACCGGTTTATTAAGTACATGAAATCTGTTGAGATTATTCACGGGAAGGTGAGAACTCATCAATAATAGAACGCTGGGTAACAATGCTACACTACCTACCGGCACTCATTACCCGATCACGTACCTATCCTGTTTGGCATGCATGCAGAGAAGATAGGAACTAAGGATACAGCTCCATCTTCTGGGAAGGTCCGCGACCGCTGGTAGTAGGTAAGGGCTCACTGTTACCTGGGCGTTCTATTACGAACTGCTCTGCAATAGACATGGGCACTAAAGCGAACATTCGAATATTTGCTCATTGAAAATTTATCCCAAAATAAATGATGTTAATAAAACCAGGAACCCAATGAATTCATTTACATCTTCATGGGAAGTTATGTCAACATGGATTTGGAAATTCTTAGGAACCAATTTAAAAAATGTTCGCAATGTCATCATGGGAGTCTGTCTAAAGGACTTGCAGACAATTCTGCCAAATCTTTTGGATGGATGCCCGAAGTTCAACAAGCTTTAACGATTTCATTAAACTTAACATAAATGGAAAGTTCCCATAATTGAAGAAAATGCCATATTTTTTATAGAGAGTTTACAATTAAAAAAACTATCATTAATACAAGACCAAATGTTATTTCTTGCTATAAAGCCTGGTAAAAGGAATTTGAAAGGAAAGAAGCATGAACATTCTGTGTGGGTTGGGTGATGGCCTAAACTGACCAGCATCCCCTGCTCTGTGTTATAGGTTAAGGAAAGAGATAGAACTCACTTGTCAGATTTTCATGGATCAAAGGATGGTTCAGTTGTAAGTTTTTATGTGGCAAAGCCTACTGCAGCACTATGAGCAGTAAAAACACTTAGAAAGGCCATTGATAGCCCGGGAAATGCAATCTGTATGTCTGGCAAAAAAATATTGATTATTATTATTGTGGAGTATATAGCACCAAACATCTTTCGTTACAATTACATGTATACTTTCAAATCAGGCCTGCCCCGAAGAGCTTACAATTTGAGCACATTATTTGACACATACAACCTATCATTATGTCTTTATGAATGTGGGGGAAACCGGAGTGCCCGAAATATTGAAAAAATCTTCTGCTGATATTTCAATATGTTGGTAGTTTCACAAATCAGTGTAATTTCCTATAATTGAGTCTGAGAATGTTTGGTAGTAGCACTACAAACAGTATGAGGTAGAATGAGCTAGTTCTTCCGTGTAACCCACTTCCAAAGATGTTTGATATTAATATCTGGTTCCCATTTAATCAACAGTGAAGGACAATCCCATAGAAGTTCTGTCACATGGAAAACTACATAGACCCACCAATTAAGTTTAAGTTGATATCGGGAAACAATCAATTAATATATTTTCTGTGCAACCATTCAGCTGCCTGGTAACTGAAATAAAATGTTTATTATTTAAACAGTATCAGTAAAATGTGAATAATAATATAGAGGGAAGCCCAGATGTTAAGCCTAATAAATGAAATTGTAAAAAACCGATACGTCAGCCTGTATAAAGAAGGGGACTAATGTCTTCAGCCATCTACATATTCTGTGAAAGTTTACAGGACACAATCACAACAGTGAGTCTAGGTGTTGAATGCATGTGGGGGACAGGCCTATCTACACCATGGGCCCCTTTTGTATCTACACCTTTGCAATAAGGCTTAGGGCCCACTGTATCACCCATGTTTCAATTTACCATTAAATTAAGTTAAATGACAGCACATGTGATTATTGATCCCATACATGTGAAATGGAGTGCAGATTTGGGGGTATGGAACTTGTGATGCCAAAAGGACCTAGCGCAACATTTTGTGCAAAGAATCCAATTTGTCTATTCCCATAACAGGGCGATTCAATAAAAGTTCTTATGTTAAAATTGTGCTAATTTTGCTTCAACCAATCTTATTTAACTTTTGAAAGCTAACATTCTGATTGGTTGTGGCAAAATTAGCACCATTTGTAAAAATAGGAAACTGTTTTGACATGGGTGCGTTACATTGAAATGCATTGGAATAAGGCACAGGTGCACAAATGGGGGATATTATAAAGGCACGGTACATTACTATGTGATGTAATTGTATGATGGCCTACACAATACCATTGCGGTGGTAAATGTATGCCCGCAGCCTAAAAGTACAGCTGCCGATGTACTTTATGCTACCTACGGTATCAGAAAAATTTTCGATACTGCGGGTTAATAAATATACCAAAAAGTGGACTTTTACATTGTGGGACCAGTAGACAACCAACAAAAGTCAAACAAAAATCCCCGGTGAGGAAATGCAGAGAAACGTACTATAAAGGGCATGTACTGTATTTCATACATGTTACAGAACGTCCTAGTGAGAACCGTCCTACCCAAACCAATTAACATCAATGCGAACAACTAGGGACTTAGAATATTTCTAATATAACACAGCTTCTAAAAGGAAGAAATACTGCTAACAATTTGTTACGCTAACTAGGCCACGCAGGGTAAGGCCAACATAGTATGAGTTTATTCAAATTTAAACCATTTGCACCAGCCGCTCTTTATAAACCAATCAAGTTTCTGATAAGGATTTTTTTATTTTAGTAGTCTCCCAAGTCGGTAAAACTCATAGCTAACATTGGTCCTACCTACCGGTTTCTTGGACTGTACTGGGATAATTTTTCGAAGATCATTTGCTACCATCCAAAACTCCCAACAAGTACCAACAACTTCTGGATTCTTATTTTACATTATACACGAACAGAACGATTTTAACACAACAATTCTAAAAAATGTAACTTCATTAATGGGGATCCAGAAACAAACAAGATAAGAAGCAGTTTATTTCTTCTTCCAGGTCTTCCAGGGCTGGATAAATCAAAGAGCAGGTAATTCATCAAGCCAACCCCGAAAATATAGAAAACTGTTAAAGGATATGTCCAGCCAAAAAAAAATAGCTTTAAAAATGGTTATCACCCCCCCAAACCCACTTTCGCATACGCATATGTTTCAAAGGTGCCCCAGAAGTTCTCCTTACCTGAAACCCCCCAATTGCCTGACAGCCGCGACCAGGAAGTAGAGTGGCTGTTCAACGCAGAGGCCTTTGCTCCTGTTTTTGCTCGAAACAGAAGCCAGGGAGCGGCGAAGGCCCGGGTCAGGTAAGTCTTCAGGATAAACTTTGAAACATATGCGAAAGTGGGGTTGGGGGGGGGTGATTAACATTTCCAAGGTAACTTTATTAGGCTGGACTTGCCCTTAATCCTAATACTTGCCCACTTTTTTTATAGGTAAGTACCTCAGAGGTTCCCATCCATGGTTATACTGTAGGTGATAGCAGACTCTCAGACAAATCAATTTATTAGATATAAAAAACGAAATGATTTTGGAATAGGAAGGAAGGCGAACTGTCTGCTGTGTATTTCCTTGTTGTACAAACAAATCTTTCTGTACTGTACGAGAGATAAAACAAATGTGTTATTTTAGGCTCCTAATGACAGTGATTCATTTTATAATGGCTTGTAATAACAGCTCACTCATATTTTTTTCAGAATGTTTAACATTAAAATCCAAATAGCCCAATTTTTTACATGAAGACAAATATATTTCAATTAAACGATTTTGTGCCACTCGAAATTTGTACAGAGGGGTCGTGGTAAAATCCCTGGGTAGGAAGTTTAATTATGTCCTCAGATTCTCCCAGCTATTGCTGACCACCCATGATTCTGGCTCTTGCTGTGCAGTATTTGGATGTCCATTCATTCAGTCTGTGGTTCCCATTATGTCATCTGCATTCTATACTTTTCATCTGTGTCGGAAGTACTTTTTGAATCTCCTATTAAAATGTATTATACACATTGCAAAGAAAAAAGTGTTCGAAATATCTCTCGTGTATAGGTCAGTAAAAGTGTCTATTGCTTAATTGTTTCCCTGCCTTTAGTACCGGTACTATATCTACCTATGCATGTATCTATCTGCATATGCATCAATGTATCAACAGTATCAATATACTAAGCAGCCTGGAAAATGGTGGAAAATTCCTTAGATTAGTCACTCAGCTACGTAGCTAAGTAACTAATATAAATCTCAGCCCTCAGTGCATCCATTACACTAAAAGTCTTATAAATTAAATGTGCACAAACCTAAACAAAGTTGCTTATTTCAGTTTATTTCTCTGAGCTCACCGTTCTTTTAAATTTTTTCTTTGCTGATTGTAATTGTTTCTCCTTGTATAGTCCCATCTGGCTCCTTTCACACCTGGGACTATTCCGGACTAGCTAATGGCAAGGACGTTCATTGATGGATTACATATCTATTCATGGTACACGATGGCATTAGCATGATGCCTTGCTGGAGTCTAAGTCGATTCCACCCTTATGTTCTCCCCGTGCTGCTTGCGTGGGTTTCCTTGGGCACTCCGTTGTTTCCCACAATCATAAGACATAAGTGTTAAATAAATGTGCACAGATTATAAGCTCTTCGGGGCAGGAACTGATGTGATGTATACATGTAATTATAAAGTGCTATGGAAGATGCTGGCCGTATATAAATCCACAATAATAATAATAATACTAATGATATGAAATGTAACCTTGTGGCGTTAAATCTAAAATAAGTAAAAATAAGACTATATCTAATATTAATAAAATCTGGTTGCCCCAACGTTTGTTTTCACAGAGGAATCATTATTGCTAGCTTAGTCACCACATGCATTAGGCCAGTTTCCATCTAAAAAAACAAATAGTATCCGTGAACAAACTTGCCAAACTTGTCTAAATATTAAATTATTTAATAAATGACTGAAAACGTGCTTTAGCTCTAACAATAATTTCTTAAATATACTTCAAAAAGGACTTTTAATTGGAAGTTATGCTACTCATACAAAGTTCATGCCATCATTGGGTCAGCCACAGGGGGGGCTAGACTGCACATGTGCCATTCCCTGCTGCCAAAGGGAAAAAAATAACAGGACTATATACGATATTATATAATTTAGCCTAAGGAGTGCTTCCACTATCCTTCTATTGTATGCATTATTAGGAAGCATGGTCAAGCTTCCATGGACGTAATAGCACTCCCAACACGCCCCTTTAATTGGAGGTTCTAGCCTATAAAGCAAGGATTTTTTAAAAAGCCAAAGGGCTGGGGGGAAGTGAGAGGCCTGTTATATGGATCAGTGGTAAGAATGAGAAATGCAAAAGTTTGCTAATGGTTATTGAGGGTAAAAGTTAGGACCTTCCAGACTGGGCTACCTTGACGTGGTTGGAAGGCTTTTCATTCATGTGATCACAGTAATGTATACTAAAACCCCTTTGTTTTATAAAGTATGCAAGTGTGCACATAATTATATGTATGGGGCCTGAGAATGTGCATTGATTATCTTTTCTATGTTTGTATAAATGTTTGACCCTATCAGTAGCACTTCCGTAAATGTAGTTGTTAATAGCCTAATTGGAGTGCTCCACAATCCGTTTTTGTATGTATTATGGGAGGCCTGGTCAAGCCTCCATGTGGTAATAGCCCCCCAACACGCCCCCTTTTATGGGAGGTCCTTTGCCTTTAATATAAAGCACTGGGTGGCCTCTTCCCTCATTTTAAAAGCCAAGTGCTGAGGGGGAAGGGAGAGAGCCTTTTATATGGATCCACTGTGTAAGAATGAGAATGCAAAGTTTGCTAATGGTTATTGAGGTACAAAGTTCGGACCTTTCCAGACGGGGTTACCTTGAACGTGTTGGAAGGCTTTTCATTCATGTGATCACATAATGTATACTAAAACCCCTTTGTTTATAAGTATGCCAGTGTGCATAATATGATATACAATACAATACAATAACATTTGTAAAGCACTTTTCACCTAAAGGGCTCAAAGCACATAAATATGTCTCAGATCAATACAGTCTGTATTACAGAGGGAATTGTCTGGTGTGATAAATGCCAGGGCCCAGATGTGCAAGGATTTGAATGTCAATAAGCCGATCTTAAACAGAATTCTCCATTTTATCGGTAGCCAGTGGAGTGAAGGGTTGGTGTTATGTGGCACTGGGGGGGTTGGCTTGTTAATAGCCTCGCAGCAGCATTCTGTACTAGTTGCAGGCAGTGCAAGGCCTGTATAGAGAGCATTGCAGTAGTCCAACTGTGATGAGATATATGCATGGACCAGGGTTGGAAGATCTGCTGGAGGAATGAGGTGCTTTATTTTTGAAATGTTCCTTAGGTGAAAGAAGGAATTTTTCACAACAGCTGAGATTTGGTTCCTGAAGTTTAGTTCCCCATCAATCAGTACACCCAGGCTGCGCACAAACTGGGAGATTCAATAAAAGTTCTTATCGTTTAAAATGGTGCTAATTTTGCCCCAACCAATCAGAACTTATGTAACATTTGAAAGCTAACATATGATTGGTGGGGGCAAAATTAGCACCATTTAACGTAAAGAACTTTTATTGAAAACCTCCAAAGTCTGAGTAGTTCAGGTCTGAGCTTATTATTCTTAATGGTACTGGCTGAGATGGAAGCTGCTTTGTTGTCAAGCACTGACCCCAATACTAGAACTTTGTTGTCAGTGTTTAGTTTTAGCACAATTATCATTGTTCAGCAAAGAATTTGTTTATTGTGGGTTAGGGTCTGTGACACCAGGTTTGAATGATAATACAGTTGGGTATCATCGACATAGCAATGATAAGTCAGCGCCAGTGTTCTTGTTTGATATTTCCCATTGGCAACATGTATATGGTGAACAGCAGAGGGGATAGTATTGCACTATTCCATATTCAGAGGTACAGGATTGGAGAGGAAGGGCCCAAGGAATAGTCTCTTGTGTTGCCAGCCAGGATAGAGGTAAACCACTGGAAAAGTAAGCCATCTATGCCACAGTACTCGTTAACCCTTCGCGACGATACTTACCTGTTACCCGCCCGCTTCTATTTATAAAGCGGTGGTATGTGTATCGCAGTGCTAGTATCGGCTGTTTTACTTCGCACCCTTGAAGGTGGCGAAAACAGCCGATACTAGCCTCCCCGCGCGGCGGATGGGCAGGCAACCCGCGGCGGGTGGTCGCCCCACGCGCCGGGAGGCACGCCCACCCTGCCCAAAACCCCCCGCGGTGGCGGAGACCACCCCCGCTGCTTCCCAGCACCCCTCCCAACCCCTTCCCGCCCTGCGGCGAATCTCGGAAAGGGAGGAAGAGGCGCCGGGAAGGGACCGCAGCAGGTGGTCGCGACCCACCCGCCGCACACCCCCTCCCCAGCAACCCCTCCAAGCCCCCCGGCCGCTCCCGGGGAGGGAAGGGAGGGAGCCGCTGGGAGGGGTGGAGGCACCCTTTCAGCGGGGCCTGAGAAGGGCCTTTTGGGGCTTAAGGGGTCCCGCAGCCCGAACGGGACCCCCCTCCCCGGCCCTATCAGGGCCTTTGGCGGCACTTACAAGTGCCTTTGGCGGCATTCAGTGCCTTTGGCGGGGTCACCCCAAGTGTGCGGCTCTTAAAAGAGCCTTGGGCGGCGTCTTCTTTCTTCCAGTCCCGGCGACACCAGCTCCGCCGAGGCCGCCGACCCCCGAGAGGTACCACTGCGGCTGCCAGGTACCCCGGCAGGCGCCGGCGACCTCAACGAGGCCGAGTTGCCAGCGTCTTGATCCGACGCGACGTCTTCGGGCTGGCGACACACAACACCACTCAGGTCGCCGATGCCTGGAGACTCCACTGCGGCCGCCAGTGAGCCGTCGGCCACCGCCGGCCTCAGCGGAGCCGATGTTGCCAACCGCTTTCTTCTCTTTCTTCAGCCATCTACTGCGATGGCATCTGAGTTCCGCAGCAGAGTGAACCTCTTTATATAGGTTTGCAGAAAACCCTAATTATTTCTGATTGGTCAATTTTAATGCTTGGTTTGCATGCTTTACATTAACCAATCAAATTTCAGAACTTTCCAGTAATCCCGGTTAGCGGCCGGGGCGGGGGGCTTGGAGGGGTTCTGGGGAAGGGGTGCAGGGCAGCCCCTCCTAGCCTCCCGTTCCCGCACGATGCCAAGCGAGCACGGGAAGAGGTGAGGGCGCTGCTGGTGAAGCGGGGTGGTCTCCGCCGCCGCAGGGGGTTTGTGGGCGGGGTGGGCGTATGCCCGCCCCCTTAGCAGAGGCGTGGGAAGGATTTAAGTCACTTTGCGGCGATACTGTACAGTATCGCCGCGAAGGGACTTAAAATTACCGCAACACGCGGCAATGGCGCTCGCCGTTATTAAATACGGCGATGGCGCTATTTTCGCGCCGCGATGTGCTGCGGTAATTTTCGATTTTTTATAAATATGCCCCTAAGGGAATGATGGAGGTGAGTTTCATAGTGTATGGTCAGCTTTAAACTGAAATGATCACTTGTGTACCAGGAAGATATCAGAATGATTTTGTCTTTTTTATATAAATCATGTTATCAGAATCTGGGCCTCTCGCCTCTTCTACCAATTAAAAACCAATTAAATATAATATTCAATTTAAATAAATACAGCTGTAAACTGGACAAAGCAGCTAATTGGATTCCAATGCATTCAGGAAATTAGCAATTAGGAATACGGAAATGTATTTGTATTCTGTGACAGATTTATTAGAGAAAAGGCATCAGGGTTTGGCACGTGAACATCATTTTCTCTAGGAACAATGAAATACCCTGGAAATGTTAGTCGAAATGTGTAAGAAAAGATGCCATTTATCACATCTGCTTGTTAGAAAAGGGTCAGCCCACCCCTATCACCAGGTATGAATCTCTCTATTGTTACCTTTAAACAAAACTTCTATCTTCTACTTACAGTCCCTGATCCCTCGATGTGGCTCTGTATTCTCCTGTGCAGCTTCCAGATCTTGCATCATTTTTGCATCACAGCCAATCACTAACATTGTTTCCTGGTGAGCAGAATAGAATCCTTCTAGAGGAACCGTCTACCAGCTGGGAGGGATTAGGGTAGATCAGGGTTGGCTAAATCTTTTCTTACACCGAGCGGTAGCTACTACCTTTTACACGTAACAAAGGAGCAACAATAAGTTAGGTTTGGGTTTATAGTTATTTGTATTAAAGGTAAATGCCAATCTAAGGGCATATTAGAAACCCGAAAAGTCTGATACCGCAGGTTATGTAAAGTTACAATCACGGTCGAGTGTATTGAATCGGTGATACATGTGGTAGTACAATACTGAGCAGTTATGGAAATTTTATGCGCACCTCATCCTCTGCGTGGTCATGGGATACTGTATCACACACTCCTCTTCTGCGTGGTCATGGGCTAGTAACACACTCCTCTGCGTTGGTCAGGGATACTGTATACAACATCACTCCTCTGTGGGTTATGGGATACTGTATATGACACTCACTCCTCTCTGCGTGGTATGGGATACTGTATATGCACACTCACTCCTCGTGGTCTCAGGGTATGATACACTAGTATCACACCACTCCCTCCCTGTGTGGTCATGGGATACTGTATATGCACACTCACTCCTCGTGTGGTATGGGATACTGTATACGCACACTCACTCCTCTGCGGGGGTCATGGATACTGTATACGCACACTCACTCCTCTGCATGGTTATGAGATAACGTATATGTGCACTCACTCCTCTGCATGGTCATGGGATAACTGTATATGCACACTCACTCCTCTGCATGGTCATGGAATACTGTATACACACACTCACTCCTCTGCGTGGTCATGGGATACTGATATGCACAACACTCCTCATCGGTTGTGGTTATGGGATACTGTATACGACACTCACTCCTCTGCGTGGTCATGGATCATTCTGTATACGTATAGCACACTCACTCCTCTGCATGGTCATGGGGATACTGTATACACACACTCCCTCCTCGGTGTGGTTATGGGATACTGTATACGCACACTCACTCCTCTGCGTGGTCATGGGATACTGTATATGCACAATACTCCCTCCTCGCTGTGGTCTGGATACGGTATATGCTCACTCACTCCTCTGTGTGGTCATGGGATACTGATATATGCACACTCACTCCTCTGCGTGGTCATGGGATACTGTATAGCACACTCACTCCTCTGCTGGTCATGGGATACTGTATATGCACAACACTCCCTCCTCGGTGTGTGTTATGGGATACTGTATATGCACAACACTCCCTCCTCGGTGTGGTTATGGAACTGGTATACGAACACTCACTCCTACTGCATGGTCATGGGATACTGTATATGCACAATACTCACTCCACTGTGTGGTCATGGGATACTGTATATGCACACCACTCCTCTGCATGGTCGTGCGATACTGTATATGCAAACTCACTCCTTGACTGGTCATGGGATACTGTATACGTATACGCACATCACACTCCTCCTGCGTGGTCATGGGACTGATTCTGCTACTGCACAATACCTCCCTCCTCCGGTGTGGTTATGGGTACATGTATACACTCACTCACTCCTCTGTGTCTATTGGGATACTGTATACGCACTCTACTCCTCTGCATGGTCATGGGATACTGCATACGACAATCACTCCTCTGCGTGGTTATGGGATACTGTATATGCACAATACTCACTCCACTGTGTGGTCATGGGATAATGTATACGACAACCACTCCTCTGTGGTCATGGGATACTGTATACGCACACTCACTCCTCTGCATGGTTATGGGTAGTGTATACGTGCACTCACGCCTCTGCATGGTCATGGGATACTGTATACAACACACTCACTCTCTGCATGGTCATGGGATACTGTATATGCACATTACTCCTCTGCGTGGTCATGGGATACTGTATACAAACACTCACTCCTCTGCATTGTCATGGGATAACTGTATACACACACTCACTCCTCTGCATGGTCATGGGATACTGTATATGCACAGAGGAGTGAGTGTGTGTATACAGTATCCCATGACCACGCAGAGGAGTAAGTGTGTGTATACAGTATCCCATAACCACACCGAGGAGGGAGTGTTGTGCATATACAGTATCCCATGACCATGCAGAGGAGTGAGTGTGTGT
>CM033470.1:302150461-302286956 GCA_019447015.1 Hymenochirus boettgeri | reverse complement strand
CCATGACCATGCAGAGGAGTGAGTGTGTGTATACAGTATCCCATGACCATGCAGAGGCGTGAGTGCACGTATACACTATCCCATAACCATGCAGAGGAGTGAGTGTGCGTATACAGTATCCCATGACCACACAGAGGAGTGGGTGTGCGTATACATTATCCCATGACCACACAGTGGAGTGAGTATTGTGCATATACAGTATCCCATAACCACGCAGAGGAGTGAGTGTGCGTATGCAGTATCCCATGACCATGCAGAGGAGTGAGAGTGCGTATACAGTATCCCAATACGACACAGAGGAGTGAGTGAGTGTATACATTACCCCATAACCACACCGAGGAGGGAGTATTGTGCATATACAGTATCCCATGACCACGCAGAGGAGTGAGTGTGCGTATACGTATACAGTATCCCATGACCATGCAGAGGAGTGAGTTTGCATATACAGTATCGCACGACCATGCAGAGGAGTGAGTGTGCATATACAGTATCCCATGACCACACAGTGGAGTGAGTATTGTGCATATACAGTATCCCATGACCATGCAGAGGAGTGAGTGTTCGTATACAGTATCCCATAACCACACCGAGGAGGGAGTGTTGTGCATATACAGTATCCCATAACCACACCGAGGAGGGAGTGTTGTGCATATACAGTATCCCATGACCACGCAGAGGAGTGAGTGTGCATATACAGTATCCCATGACCACGCAGAGGAGTGAGTGTGCATATACAGTATCCCATGACCACACAGAGGAGTGAGTGAGCATATACAGTATCCCATGACCACAGCGAGGAGGGAGTATTGTGCATATACAGTATCCCATGACCACGCAGAGGAGTGAGTGTGCGTATACAGTATCCCATAACCACACCGAGGAGGGAGTGTGTGTATACAGTATCCCATGACCATGCAGAGGAGTGAGTGTGCATATACAGTATCCCATGACCACGCAGAGGAGTGAGTGTGCATGTTGGGGATTGTAGGATTGCTGGGATTGTAATGATATTGGGATTGTAGGATGCTGGGGATTGTATGATATTGGGAATGTAGGATGCTGAGGATTGTATGTATTGGGGATTGTGGATGCTGGGATGTTATTGATTTGGGGATGTAGGATGTCTGGGATTGTATGATATTGGGGATTGTAGGATGCTGGGATTGTATGATATTGGGATTGTAGGATGCTGGGAATTGTATGATATTGGGGATTGTAGGATGCTGGGATTTGTATGATATTGGGGATTGTAGGATGCTGGGATTGTATGATATTGGGGATTGTATGATATTGGGGATTGTAGGATGCTGGGATTGTATGATATTGGGGATTGTAGGATGCTGGGATTGTATGATATTGGGGAATTTGTAAGGATCTGGGATTGTATGTATGTGGGGATTGTAGGATGCTGGGATTGTATGATATTGGGGATTGTAGGATGCTGGGATTGTATGATATTGGGGATTGTAGGATGCTGGGAATTGTTTATATTGGGGTTGTAGGATGCTGGGGATTGTATGATATTGGGGATTGTAGATGCTGGGATTGTAATAATATTGGGGATTGTAGGATGCTGGGGATTGTAGGATATTGGGGATTGTAGGATGCTGGGATTGTATGATATTGGGGATTGTAGGATGCTGGGATTGTATGATATTGGGGGATTGTAGGATGCTGGGATTGTATGATATTGGGGATTGTGGATGCTGGGGATTGTATGATATTGGGGATTGTAGGATGCTGGGAATTGTATGATATTGGGGATTGTAGGATGCTGGGATTGTATGATATTGGGATTGTAGGATGCTGGGGATTGTATGATATTGGGGATTGTGGATGCTGGGATTGTATGATATTGGGGTGTGGATGCGGGGATTGTATGATATGGGGATTGTAGGATGCTGGGATTGTTGATATTGGTGATTGTATGATTGGGATTATATATTGGGGATTGTAGGATGCTGGGATTGTATGATATTGGGGATTGTAGATGCTGGGATTGTATGATTGTGGGATTGTAGGATGCTGGGGATTGTATATGGGGATTGTAGATGCTGGGAATTGTATGATATTGGGGATTGTAGGATGCTGGGGATTGTATGATATTGGGGATTGTAGGATGCTGGGATTGTATGATATTGGGGATTGTAGGATGCTGGGATTGTATGATATGGGGATTGTAGGATGCTGGGATTGTATGATATTGGGGATTGGATGCTGGGATTGTATATATTGGGGATTGTAGGATGCTGGGATTGTATGATCTTGGGGATTTTAGGATGCTGGGATTGTATGATATTGGGGGATTGTATGATGCTGGGATTGTATGGATATTGGGGATTGTAGTAGATGCTGGGATTTGTATGATATTGGGGATTGTAGATGCTGGATTGTATGATATTGGGGATTGTAGGATGCTGGGGGAAATTGTATGATATTGTGGGATTGTATGATGCTGGGGATTGTAGTGATTTGGGATTGTATGATGTCTGGGGATTGTAGATATGGGATTGTAGATGCTTGAATGTATGATATGGATTGTAGGATGCTGGGAAATTGTATGATATTGGGATTGTAGGAGCTGGGAATTGTATGATATTGGGATTGTAGGATGCTGGGGATTGTATGATATTGGGGATTGTAGGATGCTGGGAATTGTATGATATTGGGAATTGTAGGATGCTGGGAATTGTATGATATTGGGGATTGTAGGATGCTGGGAATTGTTGAATATTGGGGATTGTGGATCTGGGGATTGTATGATATTGGGGATTGCAAGGTGCTGGGAAATTTAGGATACTTATGATTGTAGGATGCTGGAGGATTGTGGATGTGGGGGATTGGAGGGTGAGGGAAATTTTAGGATACTGGTGATTGTAGGATGCTGGGAAATGTATGATATTGGGGATTGTAGGAGTGCTGTGAATTGTATGATATTGGGGATTGTGAGATGCTGGGGATTGTATGATATTGGGGGTGTGTATGGATTGGGGCTGTGGATTTTAGATGGGGATTTAGGATGGCTGGGGATTGTATGATATTGGGGGATTGTAGGATGCTGGGATGTATGATATTGGGGATTGTAGGATGCTGGGAATTGTATGATATTGGGGAGTTGTAGGATGCTGGGTTGTATGATATTGGGGATTGTATGATATTGGGGATTGTAGGATGCTGGGAAATGTATGATATTGGGGATTGTAGGATGCTGTGAATTGTATGATATGGGGATTGGTAGGATCTGGGATTGTATGATATTGGGGATTGTAGGATGCTGGGATTGTATGATATTGGGGATTGTAGGATGCTGGGAATTGTATGATATTGGGGATGTGTAGGATGCTGGGATTGTAATGATATTGGGGATTGTAGGATGCTGTGAATTGTATGATATTGGGGATTGTAGGATGCTGGGAAATGTATGATATTGGGGATTGTAGGATGCTGGGGATTGTATGATTATTGGTAGGGATTGTAGGATGCTGGGGATTGTATGATATTGGGGATTGTAGGATGCGTGGGAATTGTATGATTTGGGATTGATGCTGGGAATGTTAGTATTGGGGATTGTAGGATGCTGGGATTGTATGAGTATTGTGGGGATTGTAGGATGCTGGGGATTGGTATATATTGGGGATGTAGGATGCTGGGATTGTATGATGCTGGGGATTGTAGGATGCTGAGGGCTTGTTATGATATTTGTGGATTGACAGAATGCTAGGGAATTGTAGGATGCTGGGACATTTTGGGATACTGACAAATTGTATGATATTGGGGATTGTAGGATGCTGTGAATTGTATGATATTGGGGATTGTAGGATGCTGGGGATTGTATGATATTGGGGATTGTAGGATGCTGTGAATTGTATGATATTGGGAATTGTAGGATGCTGGGGATTGTATGATATTGGGGATTGTAGGATGCTGGGGATTGTATGATGTTGGGGATTGTAGGATGCTGGGGGGGATTGGTAGGTGATGGAAAATTGTAGGATGCTGGGGGTTGTAGGATGCTGGGGGGTTGTAGGATGCTGAGGGGTTGTAGGATGCTGGGGGTTGTAGGAATTTGTGAGGGATTGTAGGATGCTGGGGGATGTGTAGATGCTGGGGGTTGTAGGATGCTGAGGGATTGTAGTCTGGGGGTTGTAGATGCTGGGGATTGTGGATGCTGGGGGTTGTAGGATCTGGGGATTGTGGATGCCGGGGGTTGTAGATCGGGGGTTGTAGGATGCTGGGGGGTGTAGGATGCTGGGGGATTGTAGATCCGGGGGTTGTAGGATGCCTGGGGGGTTGTAGGATGTCCGGGGGTTGTAGATGCCGGGGGTATTGTAGATGAGTGTGCGTTACAGTATCCATGACCACGCAGAGGAGTGAGGTGTGAGTATACAGTATCCCATGACCACACAGAGGAGTGAGTGTGCGTATACAGTATCCATGACCACGCAGAGGAGTGTGAGTGTGTATACAGTATTCCCATGACCACGCAGAGGAGTGAGTGGTGTATACAGTATCACATGACCATGCAGAGGAGTAGTGATGTGCGTATACAGTATCCATGACCACACAGAGGAGTGAGTGTGAGTATACAGTATCCCATGACCACACAGAGGGTGAGTGTGCGTATTACAGTGCTCCAGACCAAGCAGAGGAGGGAGTGAGTATTGTGCATATACAAGTATTCCCATGACCACGCAGAGGAGGGAGATTGTGCATATACAGTATCCCATGACCATGCAGAGGAGTGAGTGTGCGTATACAGTATCCCATGACCACGCAGAGGAGTGAGTGGTGCGTATACAGTATCACATGACCAGCAGAGGAGTGAGTGTGGATTACAGTATCCCATGACCACGCATGAGGAGTGAGTGTGTGTATACAGATATCCCAATGACCACGCAGAGGAGTGAGTGTGGTATACAGGTTCCCATGACCACGCGAGGAGTGAGTGTGCGTATACAGTATCCCTGACCACCAGAGGAGTGAGTGTGTGTATACAGTATCCCATGACCACGCAGAGGAGTGTGTGTATACAGTATCCCATGACCACGCAGAAGAGTGAGTGTGCGTATACAGTATCCCATGACCACGCAGAGGAGTGAGTGTGTGTATACAGTATCCCATGACCACGCAGAGGAGTAAGTGTGTGTATACAGTATCCCATAACCACACCGAGGAGGGAGTGTGGCATATACAGTATCCCATGACCATGAGAGGAGTGAGTGTGTGTATACGTATCCCATGACAATGCAGAGGAGTGAGTGTGTGTATACAGTATCCCATGACCACGCAGAGGAGTAAGTGTGCATATACAGTATCCCATGACCATGCAGAGGAGTGAGTGTGTGTATACAGTATCCCATGACCATGCAGAGGCGTGAGTGCACGTATACACATCCCATAACCATGCAGAGGAGTGAGTGTGCGTATACAGTATCCCATGACCACACAGAGGAGTGGGTGTGCGTATACATTATCCCATGACCACACAGTGGAGTGAGTATTGTGCATAACAGTACCCATAACCACGCAGGGAGTGAGTGTGCGATGCAGTATCCCATGACCATGCAGAGGAAGAGGAGTGAGAGTGCGTATAACAGTATCCCAATACGACACAGAGAGTGAGTGAGTGTATACATTACCCCATAACCACACCGAGGAGGAGTAAGTATTGTTGTGCATATACAGTATCCCATGACCACGCAGAGGAGTGAGTGTGCGTATACGTATACAGTATCCCATGACCATGCAGAGGAGTGAGTTTGCATATACAGTATCGCACGACCATGCAGAGGAGTGAGTGTGCATATACAGTATCCCATGACCACACAGTGGAGTGAGTATTGTGCATATACAGTATCCCATGACCATGCAGAGGAGTGAGTGTTCGTATACAGTATCCCATAACCACACCGAGGAGGGAGTGTTGTGCATATACAGTATCCCATAACCACACCGAGGAGGGAGTGTTGTGCATATACAGTATCCCATGACCACGCAGAGGAGTGAGTGTGCATATACAGTATCCCATGACCACGCAGAGGAGTGAGTGTGCATATACAGTATCCCATGACCACACAGAGGAGTGAGTGAGCATATACAGTATCCCATGACCACAGCGAGGAGGGAGTATTGTGCATATACAGTATCCCATGACCACGCAGAGGAGTGAGTGTGCGTATACAGTATCCCATAACCACACCGAGGAGGGAGTGTGTGTATACAGTATCCCATGACCATGCAGAGGAGTGAGTGTGCATATACAGTATCCCATGACCACGCAGAGGAGTGAGTGTGCATATACAGTATCCCATAACCACACCGAGGAGGGAGTGTTGTGCATATACAGTATCCCATGACCACGCAGAGGAGTGAGTGTGTGTATACAGTATTCCATGACCATGCAGAGGAGTGAGTGTGCATATACAGTATCCCATGACCATGCAGAGGAGTGAGTGCACATATACTGTATCTCATAACCATGCAGAGGAGTGAGTGTGCGTATACAGTATCCCATGACCACGCAGAGGAGTGAGTGTGCGTATACAGTATCCCATGACCACACAGAGGAGTGAGTGTGCATATACAGTATCCCATGACCACACAGAGGAGGGAGTATTGTGCGTATACAGTATCCCATGACGACACAGAGGAGTGAGTGTGCATATACAGTATCCCATAACCACGCAGAGGAGTGAGTGTGCATATACAGTATCCCATAACCACACAGAGGAGTGAGTGTGTGTATACAGTATCCCATGACCACGCAGAGGAGTGTGTGTATACAGTATCCCATGACCACGCAGAAGAGTGAGTGTGTGTATACAGTATCCCATGACCACGCAGAGGAGTGAGTGTGCGCATAAAATTTCCCATAACTGCTCAGTATTGTACTACCACATGGTATCACCGATTCAATACACTCGACCGTGATTGTAACTTTACCATAACCTGCGGTATCAGACTTTTCTGGGTTTCTAAATATGCCCTTAGATTGGCATTTACCTTTAATACAAATAACTATAAACCCAAACCTAACTTATTGTTGCTCCTTTGTTACGTGTAAAAGGTAGTAGCTACCGCTCGGTGTAAGAAAAGATTTAGCCAACCCTGATCTACCCTAATCCCTCACCAGCTGGTAGACGGTTCCTCTAGAAGGATTCTATTCTGCATCACCAGGAAACAATGTTAGTGATTGGCTGTGATGCAAAAATGATGCAAGATCTGGAAGCTGCACAGGAGAATACAGAGCCACATCGAGGGATCAGGGACTGTAAGTAGAAGATAGAAGTTTTGTTAAAGGTAACAATAGAGAGATTCATACCTGGTGATAGGGGTGGCTGACTCCTTTTCTAACAAGCAGATGTGATAAATGGCATCTTTTCTTACACATTTCTGACTAACATTTCCAGGGTATTTGCATTGTTCCTAGAGAAAATGATGTTCACTGTGCCAAAACCCTGATGCCTTTTCTCTAATAAATCTGTCACAGAATACAAATACATTTCCGTATTCCTAATTGCTAATTTCCTGAATGCATTGGAATCCAATTAGCTGCCTTTGTCCAGTTTACAGCTGTATTTATTTTAAATTGAAATATTACATTAATTGGTTAGTTTAATTGGTAGAAGAGGCGAGAGGCCCAGATTCTGATAAACATAGATTTATATACAAAAGAACAAAATCATTCTGATATCTCCTGGTACACAAGTGATCATTTCAGTTTAAAGCTGACCATACACTATGAAACTCACCTCCCATCATTCCCTTAGGGGCATATTTATAAAAAAATCGACAAAATTACCGAGCACATCGCGGGCGGCGAAAATAGCGCCATCGCCGTATTTATAATGGCGAGCGCCATTGCCGCCTGTTGCGGTATTTTAAGTCCCTTCGCGCGATACTAGTACGTACGCCGCAAAGGAACTTAAACAATCCCTTCCCGACGCCTTGCTAAAGGGGGGCGGCCATACCCCACCCCGCCCACAACCCCCTGCGGCGGCGGAGACCACCCGCCTCCGCTTCCCAGCGCCCTCCCAACCCTTTCCCTGCTCGCGGCAATCTCGGAACGGGGGCTAGGAGGGCTGCCGGTAGGGCCCGAGCAGGTGGTCGCGACCACCCTCCCCGCACCCCTTCCCCCACAACCCCTCCAAGCCCCGCCCCGCCCCGGCTGCTCACGGGATTACTGGAAAGTTCTGAAATTGTGGGTTTATGTAAAGCATGCAACCAACATAAAAAATTGACCAGTCAGAAATGAATTGGGGTTTTCTGCAAACCTATATAAGAGGTGCACTCCGCTGCGAACTCAGATGACATCGCAGTAGATGGCGAGAAGAAAAAGGTTTGGCAACATCGGCCCGCTGAGGCCGCGGTGCCAGCGGCTCACTGCGGCCGCAGTGAGTCTGCCAGCATCGGCAACCTGAGTGTGTGGGTTTCGCCGCCCGAAGACGTCCGTCGGATCAAAAAGCGCCCAACATCGTCCTCGTTGAGGTCGCCGGCGCCTGCCGGAGGTACCCCTGGCAGCCGCAGTGGTACCTCTCTGGGGGTCGCGGCCTCAGCGAGGCTGGTTGTCCGCCGGGGACTGGAAGAAAAAGAAACCTGCCCAGGGCTCTTTTAAGTAGGCCGCACACTGGGGGTACCCCGCCAAAGCACTTGTAAGTGCCGCCACACTTGTAGTGCCGGCCAAAGGCCCTGATAGGGCGGGGAGGGGTCCCGTTCGTGCTGCGGACCCCTTAAGCCCCAAAAGGCCCTTATCAGGCCCCGCTGAAAGGGTGCCTCCACCCCTCCCAGCGGCTCCCTCCCTTCCCCTCCCCGGGAGCGGCCGGGGTCTTGGAGGGTGGTGCTGGGGAGGGGTGTGCGGCGGTGGTCGCAACACTCCTGCCGCGTCCCTTCCCGCAGCCCCCCTAGCCTCCCTTCTGAGATATGGCCGCGAGCGGGGAAGGGGTTGGGAGGGGCTGCTGGGAAGCAGCCGCGGGTGGTCCTCCGCCGCCGCGGGGGTTTGGGCGGGGTTGACTGTGCCTCCCGGTGTCGTGCACCACCCGCCGCGGTTTCTGCCCATGCCCCTCCCGCCGCGGGGAGGCAGTTATCGGCTTGTTTCGCCACCTTCAAGGTCGCGAAGTAAAACAGCCGATACTAGCACTGCGATATACACATACCAGCCGCTTTATAAATAGAAGCCGGCGATAACGGTAAGTATCGTCGCGAGGTTAACGAGTACTGTGGCATAGTTTGCTTACTTTTTCCAGTGTTTAACTCTATCCTGGCTGGCAACACACAGAGTATCCTGTGCCTTCCTCTCCAATCCTGTACCCTCTGAAATATGGAATAGTGCAATACTATCCCCTCTGCTGTTCACCATATACATGTTGCCACTGGGAAAATCAAACAAGAACATGGAACTGACTTTCTTGCTATGCTGATGATACCCAACTGTATTTTCATCAAACCTGGTGTCACAGACCCTAACCCACAATAAACAAATTCTTTGCTGAACAAATGTATTGGCTAAAACTAACACACACACTAAAGTTCTGATTATTGGGGGTGCAGTGCTTGACAACAAAGCAGCTCCAATTCTCACCCATACCATTAGAATAAAAGCTCAGACCTGAACTACTCAGACTTTGGAGGTTATTCAATAAAGTTTTCTTACGTTAAAATGGTGCTAATTTGTGCCCCAACCAATCAGATGTTTAGCTTTCACAATGTTACAAGAATTCTGATTGGTTGGGGCAAAATTAGCACCATTTTAAACGATAGAACTTTTATTGAATCTCCCATGTTGTGTGAGCACCTGGGTGTACTGATTGATGGGGAACTAAACTTCAGGAACCAAATCTCGCTGTTTTGAAAAATTCCTTCTTTCACCTAAGGAACATTTCAAAATAAGCACCTCATTCCTCCAGCAGATCTTCCAACCCTGGTCCTGCATATATCACCACAGTTGGACTACTGCAAGCTCCTATACAGCGCTTGCACTGCCTGCAACTAGTACAGAATGCTGCTGCGAGGCTATTACAAGCAACCCCCCCAGTGCCACATAACACCAACCCTTCACTCCACTGGCTAACCGATAACAGGAGAATTCTGTTTAAATCGGCTATTGACATTCAAATTCTTGCACCAATCTGGGCCGGGCATTTATCAACACCAGACATTCCCCTGTAATACAGACTGTATTGACTGAGACATATTTATGTGCTTTGAGCCCTTTAGTTAAAGTGCTTTCACAAATGTTATTGTATTGTATTGTAATTCATTTATCTGCACACCTGGCATACTTTAATAAACAAAGGGGTTTTTAGTATACATTACTGTGATCACATGAATGAAAAGCCTTTCAAAAACCACGTCAAGGTAACCCATTCTGGAAGGTCCGAACTTTTTACCTCAATAACCATTAGCAACTTTTGCATTTCTCATTCTACACAGTGGATCCTAATAACATGCTCTCTCTCCTCCCTCCCCCCAGCACTTGGGCTTTTTAAAATGGAGGAAGAAGAGGCCACCCAGTGCTTTATATTAAAGGCAAAGGACCTCCCATAAAAAGGGTGTGTTTGGGTTGCTATTACCACATGGAGGCTGACCAGGCCTCCCAATAAATACATCAATACAGGATTGTGGAAGCACTCCAATTAGGCTATTTCAACTTCATTTAGCGGAAGTGCTACTGATATGGTCAAACATTTATCAAACTAGAAAGATAATCAATGCACATTCCTAGGCCCCCTACAATATCATATTATGTGCACACTTGCATACTTTATAAACAAAGGGTTTATTATATCATTACTGTGATCACATGAATAAAAAGCCTTCCAACCACGTCAAGGTAGCCCCAGTCTGGAAGGTCCCTAACTTTTTACCTCAATAACCATGCAAACTTTTGCATTTCTCATTCTTACACACGGATCATATAAACAGGCTCTCTCTTCCCCCAGCCCTTTGGCTTTTTAAAACAATCCATTGCTTTATAGGCATAGAACGCCAATTAAAGGGGCGTGTTGGAGTGCTATTCATACATGGAAGCTTGGACCATCTTCCTAATAAATGCATCAATAAAGGATAGTGGAACCTCCTATGCTAAATTATATATATATCGTATAGTCCCGTTATTTTTTTCCCTTTTGCAGGCAGGGAACTGGCACAGTCAGTCTAGCTCCCCCTGTGGTGGACCCAATGACTGGCATGAACTTTGTATGAGTCATAACTTTCCAATTAAAAGTCTTTTTGAAGTTATTTAAAGAAATTATTGTTAGAGCTAAAGCACGTTTCAGTCATTTATAAATAGTTTTAATTTTAGACGTTTGCCATAGTTTGTGTCAACGGATACTATTGTTTTTTAGATGGGAAACTGGCCTAAGCAGTGTGTGACTAAGCTAGCAATAATGATTCCATTCTGTGAAAACAAACGTTGGGGCAACCAGATTTTATTAATATTAGAATATGTCTTATTTTTACTTATTTTAGATTAACGCCACAAGGTTACATTTCATATCATTAGTATTATTATTATTATTGTGGTTATATAGCGCCGCATCTTCCATAGCACTTTATAATTAACATGTATACATTCACTCAGTTCCTGCCCGAAGAGCTTATAAGCTGTGCACATTTATTCAACACTTATGTCTTATGATTGTGGGAAACAACGGAGTTGCCCAGAGGAAACCCACGCAAGCACGGGAGACATAATGGGGTGGAATCGAACTTAGGACTCGCAAGGCCTCAGTGCTATGACTGAGCCATCGTGTACCATGAATAAGATTAATCCATCAATGAACGTGCCTTGCCATTAGCTAGTCCGGAAAGTCCCGCTGGTGAAAGAGCCAGATGGGCTAACAGAGGAGAAAATAATTACAATCCAAAAGAAAATTAAAAGAACGGTGAGCGTCAGAAAATAAACTGAAAATAGCAACTTTGTTTTAGTTTGTGCACATTTAATTTATAAGACTTTTAGTGTAAGTGATGCACTGAGGGCTGAAGATTTATATTAGTTACTTAGCTACGAGCCTGAGTGACTAATCTAGGAATTTTTCCACCATTTTCCAGGCTGCTAGGTAATTTGATACTGTTGAACATTGATGCATATGCATATGAGACATGCATAGGTAGATATAGTACCGGTACTAAACAGGGAACAATAAGCATAAGACACTTTTACTGACCTATACAAACGGAGAGATTATTTCGAACACTATTTCTTTTCTTTGCAATGTGTATACGATACATTTTAATAGAAGATCAAAAAGTACTTCGACCACGATGAAAAGTATAATGAAGGCAGATGACATATGGGAACCACAGACTGAATGAATGGACATCCAAATTCTGGGCACAGCAAACCAGAATCATGGGTGGTCACAATAGCTGGAGAATCTGAGGACATATTAACTTCCTACCCGAGGTTTTACCACTGACCCCTCTGTACAAATTTCGAGTGGAAACAAAAATCGTTTAATTGAATAATATTTGTCTTCATGTAAAAAATTGGCTTTATTGGATTTAATGTTAAACATTCTGAAAAAATATGAGTGAGCTGTTATTACAAGCCATTTAAAGAATACTCCTGTCATTAGGCATCCAAAAAAACACATTGTTTTTCTCTGTAACAGTACAGAACGATTTGTTTGTACAACAAGGAATACACAGCAGACAGTTTCCTTCCCTGGCCTATTCCAAAATCATTTCGTTTTTTTATACTAATAAATTGATTTGTCTGAGAGTCTGCCTCACCTACATTTATAAACATGGATGGGAACCTCTGAGTACTTACCTATAAAAAAGTGGGCAAGTTAGGATTAAAGGGCACGTCCAGCCTATCATAAGTTCCTTGAAATGTTAATCACCCCCCCCCAACCCCACTTTCGCATTATGTTCAAAGATTATCCTGAAGGGACTTACCTGACCCGGCCTTCGCCGCTCCCTGTTCTGTTTCAGCAAAAACAGGAGCAAAGGCCTCTGCGTGGCAGCCACTCTACTTCCTGGTCGCGGCTGTCAGGCAATTGGGGGTTTTTCAGGTAAGGAACTTCTGGGGCACCTTTGAAACTATGCGTATGAAAATGGTTTGGGGGGTGTTAACTTTTTTAAAGCTATTTCTTTTTTGGCGGGACAATCCTTTACAGTTTTCTATATTTTTCAGGGTTGGCTGATAATTACCCTGCTCTTTGATTTCATCCAGCCCTGAAGACCTGGAAGAAGAAATAAACTGCTTTCTGTTTGTTTTCTGGATCCCCTTAATGAAAGTTTACATTATTTTAGAATTGTGTGGTTTAATTCTGTTCTGTGTATAATGTAAATAGAGGAATCCAGAAGTTGTTGGGTACTTGGTTGGGAGTTTTGGATGGGTAGCAAATGATCTGCTGAAAAATTATCCCAGTACAGTCCACAGTCAGACTTGGGGGACTACTAAAAAATCCTTATCAGAAACTTAGGTTTTAAGCTGCCTGTGCAAATGGTTAATTTGAATAACTCATACTATGTTGGCCTTTACCCTGCGTGGCCCTAGTTACGTTAACAATTGTTAGCAGGTATTTCTTCCTTTTAGAAGCTGTGTTATTTAGAAATATTTCAAAGTCCCTAGTTGTGTCAGGCATGATGTTAATGTGGTTTTGGGTAAGGACTGGTTCTCTCACTAGGAACTTTCTGTAACATGTATGAAAACCAGTCATGCCCTTTTATTTACGTTTCTCCTGCATTTCTCCACCTGGGGATTTTTGTTGACTTTTGTTGTGTCTCCTGGTCCCCACTGTATAGTCACTTTTGGTATATTTATTCACCGCAGTATCGAAAATTTTTCTGAACCGTAGGTTAGCAAAAAGTACATCGGCAGCTGTACTTTTGGGGCTGCGGGCATACATTTACCGCAATGGTATTGTGGTAGGCCATCATACAATTACAATCACATAGTAAATGTACCGTGCCTTTATAAATATGCCCCCATTTGTGCACCTGTGCCTTATTCCAATGCATTCAATGTAACGCACCCATGATTCAATCCAGTTCTATTTTTACAAATGTGCTAATTTTGGCCACAACCAACAGATGTTAGCTTTCAAAAGTTAAGTAGATTGGTTGAAGCAAAATTAGCACAATTTTAACAGTAAGAACTTTTATTGATCGCCCCTGTTTAGTGGGATAAGACAATTGGTATCTTTGCACAAAATGTGGCGCTAGTCTTTTGGTCATCACAGTGCCCATACCCAAAATCTGCACTCCATTTTCACACAATGTATGTGATCATAATCACATTGCTGTCCATTTAACTTAATTTAATTGGGTAAATTGAAACTGGAGTGAAACAGTGGGCCCTAAGCTTATGCAAAGGTGTAGATACAAAATAGGGCCACGGTGTAGAATTGGCCTGTCCCCCACATGCTCAACACCTAGACTCAGACTGTTTGTGATTTTGTCCTGGTAGAACTTTCACAGAATATGTAGTATTGGCCTGAGACATTAGTCCCCTTCTTTATACAGGCTGACGTATCGGTTTTATTAAAATTTCATATTATTGGCTTACATCGGTGCTTCCCTCTTATATTTTATTCACATTTTCTGATACTGTTTAAATAATACCATTTTATTTCATTTACCAGGCAGCTGAATGGTTGCACAGAAAAAAATATAATTGATGTTTTCCCGATATCAACTTAAATACTTAATTGGTGGTCTATGTAGTTCCATTGTACAGAACTTCTATGGGATTGTCCTTCACACTTGTGATTAATGGGGAAACCAGATATTAATATCAAACATCTTGGGGGAAGTGGGTTAACAGGGAGAGAACTAGCTTCAGTTCTACCTCATACGTTTTGTAGTGCTACTACCAAGACTTCTCACTCAATTATAGGAATTACACTGATTGTGAAAACTACCAACATATTGAAATATCAGCAGAAGATTTTTTTTCATATTTCGGGCACTCCGGTTTCCCCCACATTCATAAAGACATAATAAGGTCTGTATGTGTCAAATAAATTGCCTCAATTGTAAGCTCTTCGGGCAGTGCTGATGTGAAAGTATACATGTAATTGAACGAAAGATGTTGGTTGCTATAAATCCACAATAATCAATACAATATTTTTTGCCAACATCAGATTGCATTTCCCGGGCATCAATGGCTTTCTAGTGTGTTACTGCTCATAGTGCTGCAGTAGGCTTTGCCCAAAAACAATTTACAACTGACAAAATCCTTTGATCCAATGAAAATCTGACAAGTGAGTTCTAATCTCTTTCCTTTAACTATAACACGGCAGGGGATGCGTGGTCAGTTTAGCCATCACACCAACCCACACGAATGTTCATTCTCTTCCTTTCAAATTCCTTTACCAAGCTTTATAGCAGAAATAACAGTTGGTCTTGTATTAATGATAGTTTTTTAATTGTAAACATCTCTCTAAAAAAAATTGCATTTTCTTCAATTATGGGAACTTTCCATTTATTTAAGTTTAATGAATCTTTAAAGCTTGTTGAACTTCGGGCACCATCCAAAAATTTTGGCAGAATGTCTGCAATTCCTTTGACAGACTTCCCATGATGACATTGCCAACGATTTTTAAATTGGTTCCTACCTAGATTTCCAATCCCATGTTGACATAACTCCTTGAAGATGTAATGAATTCATTGGTTCCTGGTTTTATTACCATCATTTATTGTGGATAATTTTCAATGAGCAAATATTCCAATGTTTCGCTTTAGTGCCACATGTCTATTGCAAGGCAGTTCGTAATAGAACGCCCAGGTAAACGTGCAGCACTTACCTACAGCGCTCGCAGGACCTTCCAGAAGAGGAGGAGCTGTATCCTTAGTTCCTATCTTCTCTGCATGCATGCCAAACAGGATATAGGTACGTGATCGGGTAAGTGGAGTGCCGTTAGTGGTGTAGCATTGTTACCCCAGGCGTTCTATTATTGATGAGTTCTCACCTTCCCGTAATATAGCTACAGATTTCATGTACTTAATAACACTGTTTAGCGTCCCTTAAAATGTAATTTATTAAATGAAAACCTTCCTTGCATTTATATTACTTGTATTGCAGTCAATAATTATTGGGTTTAGGTGTTTGATCTCTTGCTAGTGTTTGACCGATCTAATTCTGATTATAGACCTGTCAATAGAGTGAATTATGAAGAATGACCATAGAAAAGCATCTTTATCTTTGTCTATAAAACCCTAGTAGCTGATGCGTTAAAAGTGCAAACATTTCCCACTGATATTATCTGTAAACAACCAATCAGATTGTATCTAACTATTAACCTAGTAAAAGCTTATATCTCATTGGTTTCTAAAACTATTGCATGGGCAAACTTTTGCAAGTGTTATTGCCCACCCATAGTTACAAAAGCCCTTTAGAAAGCTCTCCATGGTTCTGAATAATAAACAACATCAATTTCTATTCAATTGTTTATAACTCTTCTGTACAATCCTTACACTTAGAATTTGGATGTTTTCTTAAAAAAACACTTTTGCAGAGCAAGTCTTCCCATAGGTCGTGTCATTGATGGAGTGAGGGGGCAGAGCTTGGTGGATCATCATGGGAAGATAGAATTGTTACAGCAGTCTACTGTATCCCAGGGGTGAGAGCTAGAGGTCTTTTAAATGTCAGGGCAGGGGTAGTTGTTTGTTTCCATCAATATGGTACAGAGCACAGATTCCTCTCTATTAACTAGCCTAATGTAAGTATAAAGCTTGAGTTGGATTTTCTGTTTCCATCATTCTATATTGTCATCATTATTGGAAAATTTCCTTGAATTTGTTTCTTTTATTTCTTAATAATGATATACTTTAAGATATATAGGGCTGGGGTCGGTTTTATTTATTAAATCCTAATTTTAATTAACAGTGAATGAACTCTTTTTTTTACTCAAAAAAAGGATCTTGGTAAACAAATTATTTTTAATCATCAGTTTAAAACTCCATAAATGCCTTGCCAGAAATAAATCTTCAATGATCGTCCTCATTTTAAAGCTTGGGAACTGGAAAAAGTGGACCAGATTGCACTTGTTACAGTTCTTCTTCGTGTCTCCGAAATAACGCAGAGCAGACTATAATCCAAACAGCCCTGGGCACTCGTCGTAATATTCACATCTTTTTTAATAGTGGTTTTTTTTATGTTTTATTAGATACAATCGAGTTCAAACCCTTTATGGTTTTTTCCAAAACTTCTTTATTTGAGAGTAAAAACTTTAAGGGTAGCTCCACCCCCCCAACCCAGTGTTTATTTCGTTAAGGGCCAAACCATGATACTCTTCATATGTCCCTGCAGTCCCTGAAGCAGTTATTCCCTAATGCTGGCAGTTTCAATGGCACCCCCCAAAAAGTTAATAAATAATATGTTTATGTTTCATTATATCTATTTTATAGCGCTATACAAAAAAACAAAAAAGGTGAACTAAAACCAATATAGGTCATTTCTATCTGAACTTCCATGTTATTGATAGTTTCCCTAAATGGTTTATTCTTCACAAAATGGTATATAGAGAAATGCCATTGTTTTACTATGTTTATAATGTGACAAAGACTATCCCATGTGAAAGCACAACAAGGCGTGGGACCTTTATCCAAAACTTTAGGAGAGGATTCGGTTGGTGATTCCCAAGTAGACGTTGGGTGTCATATGTACCTTGTCACATTGTTTGTTTGTTCTTCTATTCATGTCATCCTAGTTTTTGTTTTTGTTTTGTATTCCGATTGTTTTGTAAAGTGTTTTTTTTTCCATAACACCACACATTGTGAACAAAATAAGACTTTTTACAAAAAACAACACACAGGAAACCATGTGTGACTAAATAATAAAATTTCATATTTAATACTTTTTAAACAAACAAAAAAAAACATATTACAACAAATTCGCACATCTTGTAAAAATAATTTATATATTTTATAACTCTTATACAATTTTCAATATTTAATTAAAATAGGAAAATCCAATATGTACAATTATATATTATGTAATTACCAAGCTTTTTGTAATAAACCCTGAAATAACAATATATAAATGTTCTCTTTTATATAACCAAAGTATAGGTTTAGACTATAAATAGTTAATATTTTGTTCCTTCATTATTTAACTTAATTTCTCCTCCAGTTCACAGTTACACTTTTTCATTTCAATCTGTCTGTTCTTTGACATAATTTTTAATATTTTTTGTAGGGGACGGAATTTTACATAAGTTGTGTATAAATAACTTTACCAATAACTGGAACACATAAATATATTACGTACATTTTTATATTTAGGCTAAACTAATTATGAATTTTTGTATGAAAGAGTGCAGTCCTTTTTTGTCTTTTGTCAGGAGATAAAAAAAACAAATCAGTGGTCTGTTCATGTACCATTTGGCCACCGATGATAATATACATAAAGTCCAGCCTATTTACCACATGCAATAAGGTGTAGGTATGTCTTAAAACTCAGAATGTTTTTGAATGTTACGAAATGCCTCCACTGTGCCTTCGAAGCATCATTGTGTGGTATAAATCATGGCTGTGCAACATCATTTTGCACTAGCAGGTTCCATCTTATGAGTGGATCAAGTGGTCTGAAAACATATAATCGTATACTCTTGTTTTTTATTTCCTATATATATTAAAGGGCATGTCCCCAACCCCGCATGTTATAGTTATTCAACAGGTGGAAGGTGGGGAAGGTGCCCTTTAATACATTGTCACATGAATTCCCCCCCTTAAACTGGTATGGTATGGCTCTAAAGCATAATAATCCTATTATATCAGCCTCACAGGTGGATAATTAAAGCTGCTATACAAGTGACCCCATGTTTGTGGCATTTTTGGTTACACACTCACACAAAGATAATTTTACTAGAACTATATTTTCTATTTGCCTAAACGTAGATTAAAATAGGTTTTGGCTTAAAATTCAATGTTAAAAGACATACAGACAAAAAAAAAACACATTTTAGTCTAAACCTGGTATCTCCAACATAAACCAACACAGAATGATTTCTATTTCCAGTATTTCTGTACAAGCAATAAAATGTACATATGTCCATACATTCGTGTTCTCAACACACTTGCACGTTTCTAACTGCATGACCAAAGGCATTCATTTTATTTATCAGGGACGACATGAAACTCATGGCCCTGACTTGGAAGGAATTCCATTTTGTCTGTGAAATCTGCACATTTCTGTTTTTTTGTCAATCTCTTTCTTCCTGTCCCTTTCTATTTTAAGAACTGTTTATTTTAGACTTTTTTGCCTAACTAAACAATTAAAAAAAAACAAGCCTGCATGTGGTATTTATAGATTCCTTAACTGAAAATGGCTAACTGTCCTATAAGCATTGCATTTGCAACCAGACTGGGCACCTGAATAAGATCATTAAATAATTTGTATTCACGTACATCATACTTTTACAAAAATCATTTACTTAGACACCACATTTGACCCAGACTGCACAGATAATGGAATTCCAAATTAGAACACTTTCTAACCCATGGTTTTTAATTAGGACAGAACTCAACAGGGCATTTCATCTCTTCCTGCAGGGCATTAATTCTTTCTGCTGGAACGATTAACATAATGACTAAAAAAATTTTGTTAAAGATCCTTTTGAAAAGTTGCTCAATGTACAGCCTGTTTTTTTTAAATGCTGTTTGCCTCTTTGTACTAACAATGATAAATAACAATGAAAAAAGGCTTTATGTACAGCAATACACCACATATGTAATTATTTTCATAGCTGCCAATTCTACATACACACACACAAACACATACACAACCATAATCTTCAGGCTGCACAGCCACAAGGATGAGTGCAGACTGCTCGGAATTCCCTAGTCCAATACCCTACCACACACGACAATAGAGTTCATTGGCTAATAGGAGGATTCCCCGAGGCTCCTCACAGACTGCGTTCCACACTAAACTAATTCACCTGAGGCTCCTCACAGCTGATTACACTAAACTAATTCACCTAGGCTCCTCCCAGACGGATTTACACTAAACTCACCAGAGGCTCCTCCCGACTGATTACACTAAACTACTCACCAGAGGCTCCTCCAGATGATTACACTAACTAACTCACAAGGCTCCTCAAGACTATACACTCACTAACTCCAGAAGGCTCCTCCCAGACTGATTACACTAAACAACTCACCAGGGCCTCCTCCCAGACTGATAACACTAAACTAACTCACCAGAGGCTCCTCCCAGACTGATACACTAAACTACTCACCAGAGGCCCCTCTCAGACTGATTACACTAAACTCTGTAAGAATTTACCATTCAGATTCCGAATCTTTTTCTCTCCTCGTGATTCCATCCTAAGTAGTTTTTTCCTCACAGTTCGTTTTTTTTTTATTAATAACTCTAACTATCTCTAATGGTTAAATATTTAAACATTAAAAAAAAGCATCATTTACTTTCGGGTTATATGCATTAGTAAATATTAGCCCTACAGCAATATTGGATTGAAAAAAGTTTAAAGCTCTTAAAAATCAACCGTCTTGAAGAAGAAAAACCTAAAGCTGTAGGGTTTTGGGGCTGATGCCATAAAAGGTGTAAACATCTGCTATTCAACAGCAACCAATTAGATGTTTACCTTACTGCATGGCCAGAAAAGCTAAAATGTGATGTGAGGCAAAGTTTACACCTCTTATGCATCAGCCTCTACATAGATAAATTCTGTAGTAAGGAAGAGAACCGAGAGGGAAAGTAAATCATCTCCCTGATATGATCCCAAAAGGTCTGTAACAAAGAAGCTATGGCTCAGAAAAATGTTGCTGAATAAAGTGCAACTTTGCATACGGTCTGCCTGCAGAGTGACCTTCTTGAGGTTCCTACGTGTAGTGGTTTATACACATTGCCTGTTTAGTTTAACCATCACAGATTACTTTTCAAAGATATCCTCATAATAGGGTTTCCATGCATCATTGGAGGGGCTTAATTAATTGAATTTGCTTTCTTAAGTGCAGGTCAGTGGGGAAATCTGTGGTACAATATTTGTTATTAACTGCAATGGAAAAGCCAGTGAGCCATCATATGTCAATGTCACATCCCCCATAAACCTGCCAGACAGCTCACCTTCTGAATTGCCTTTGTTATATAATACAGCAGCCTAAGGCTGTTCATCCCTACTTGACTACCTTCCCCATTTTCCATCGTTTTCTATTTACAATCTAGTTCTATCTAAAATGGTGATCACGTATGAATGGTCCAGGAGGAGAAACAAAAGCTGCATTGCCTGAATATCAAAGATGAAACTGATTTTTTATACCACTTAAATTTCTCTGTAAAGAAGCCTGGTGCAAAACAGAAAAAGTTGGTAAACCAAGACAATGAAGACTGGAAATGGAATGTGACAAGGTGAGGTCCAATGAGATGTCCTGCCGCATCGTTGGAGTGGGGGAAAGAAACTTTTACCAACCCTCCTCTACTGAAAATGGCTTGTAAAGTAAAACCTGCCACAGTATGGTAAACACAAAGTGTTGCACATTGGGGGGGAGACGCAATGTATTTTCAGATCGCAACTTTGTTCCCCCAATGTTTAATGTCTCTGTGACCGTTAAACATTTGGGAAAACGTGCTAAATCTGCAATCTTTTGCAGGGTTTAAAAGCCTAATTGAATGATTTTTTATTTCAGAAAAACAAACTTGTTAAGGCTACATCCCAAGAATTCTGTCAAAAACAGAGAATGAATTGTCAGGTTTCTGGTATATGGGAATTGAAGAAAGGAAGGTTACTGTCAATTGTAGGCAAAAGTAAGGTCACACTGTTAAATAATGCTATTGGCTGGTGAATGTTAATTGTAGCAGCCAATTGAAATCCCTCTAGTTACAGGAAGTGTCTATGTTACATTGCTTTTACCAAATACACTTGAAAGAAATTCATCAATCTTGTATTTGTCCTTAATTAGGTGAAATGGATAGTATACATCTACACCGATACAGAATAATAATAATCATAAACCCTCTATAACAACATTATTACGGCTTTAAACATTTGGATAGAAAAGGAGAATCATAATATTGAAAACCTCACATTCTTTGCATGCTTTGGATGCTTTGTAGTGGAATGTCACTTCAGTGCATTGAACAGTATAGCGCTCTTCAATAAGGTGCATGGTAGAACCAAGTCAATGAATGGAAGCCATTTACAATGAAATGTTTTTTAGATTTAATGAATTCTACATTCTTTCAACAAGTATTCCAAAAGTTTCAAAACCTTTATGGGATTCTGTATTAATGGCCGATCACACAGTTGGAAAAGTCAACCAATAAAGTCCAAAAAATCAGCAAGCACAGTCCCCTGTATTGGTTAAGGCATACAATCGGTCACATGTGTGGTTCCGTTTCTCGCCCTCACTCCAACTGCTATTTTTTGATCCAGTTATTACATTTATTTATAACAATATTAACAATCTTTTTCTTCCATTCTATGCTCATGAGCTTTTTATGAACTTAGCATGTGCAGAGAGGCAGCATGAAAAAGTACAGTCAAATCATTGGACACCTCCCATCATTCCCTTAGGGGCATATTTATAAAAAATCGAAAATTACCGCAGCACATCGCGGGCGCGAAAATAGCGCCATCGCCGTATTTATAACGGCGAGCGCCATTGCCGCGTGTTGCGGTAATTTTAAGTCCCTTCGCGGCGATACTGTACAGTATCGCCGCAAAGAGACTTAAAATCCCTTCCCGACGCCTCTGCTAAGGGGGCGGGGCATACGCCCACCCCGCCCACAACCCTTCCAATTAGGCTAATTTACAACTACATTTAGCGGAAGTGCTACTGATATGGTCAAACATTTATACAAACATAGAAAAGATAATCAATGCACATTCCTAGGCCCCATACAATATCATATTATGTGCACACTTGCATACTTTATAAACAAAGGGGTTTTAGTATACATTACTGTGATCACATGAATGAAAAGCCTTCCAACCACGTCAAGGTAGCCCCAGTCTGGAAGGTCCTAACTTTTTACCTCAATAACCATTAGCAAACTTTTGCATTTCTCATTCTTACACACTGGATCCATATAACAGGCTCTCTCACTTCCCCCCAGCCCTTTGGCTTTTTAAAAAATCCATTGCTTTATAGGCATAGAACCTCCAATTAAAGGGGCGTGTTGGGAGTGCTATTACGACATGGAAGCTTGACCATGCTTCCTAATAAATGCATACAATAGAAGGATAGTGGAAGCACTCCTTAGGCTAAATTATATATATATCGTAATAGTCCTGTTATTTTTTTCCCTTTTGCAGCAGGGAACTGGCACATGTGCAGTCTAGCTCCCCCTGTGGCTGACCCAATGACTGGCATGAACTTTGTATGAGTAGCATAACTTTCCAATTAAAAGTCCTTTTTGAAGTATATTTAAAGAAATTATTGTTAGAGCTAAAGCACGTTTTCAGTCATTTATTAAAATAGTTTTAATATTTAGACAAGTTTGCATAGTTTGTGTCACGGATACTATTTGTTTTTTAGATGGGAAACTGGCCTAATGCAGTGTGTGACTAAGCTAGCAATAATGATTCCATTCTGTGAAAACAAACGTTGGGGCAACCAGATTTTATTAATATTAGATATAGTCTTATTTTTACTTATTTTAGATTTAACGCCACAAGGTTACATTTCATATCATTAGTATTATTATTATTATTGTGGATTTATATAGCGCCAGCATCTTCCATAGCACTTTATAATTACATGTATACATTCACATCAGTTCCTGCCCCGAAGAGCTTATAATCTGTGCACATTTATTCAACACTTATGTCTTTATGATTGTGGGAAACAACGGAGTGCCCAGAGGAAACCCACGCAAGCACGGGGAGAACATAAGGGTGGAATCGAACTTAGGACTCCAGCAAGGCATCAGTGCTAATGACTGAGCCATCGTGTACCATGAATAAGATGTAATCCATCAATGAACGTGCCTTGCCATTAGCTAGTCCGGGAATAGTCCCAGGCTGTGAAAGGAGCCAGATGGGACTATACAGAGGAGAAAACTAATTACAATCAGCAAAGAAAAAATTTAAAAGAACGGTGAGCGTCAGAGAAATAAACTGAAAATAAGCAACTTTGTTTTAGTTTGTGCACATTTAATTTATAAGACTTTTAGTGTAATGGATGCACTGAGGGCTGAGAGATTTATATTAGTTACTTAGCTACGTAGCTGAGTGACTAATCTAAGGAATTTTTCCACCATTTTCCAGGCTGCTTAGGTATATTGATACTGTTGATACATTGATGCATATGCAGATAGATACATGCATAGGTAGATATAGTACCGGTACTAAAAGCAGGGAAACAATTAAGCAATAAGACACTTTTACTGACCTATACACGGAGAGATATTTCGAACACTATTTTCTTTGCAATGTGTATAGATACATTTTAATAGGAAGATCAAAAAGTACTTCCGACACAGATGAAAAGTATAATGAATGCAGATGACATAATGGGAACCACAGACTGAATGAATGGACATCCAAATACTGGGCACAGCAAGAGCCAGAATCATGGGTGGTCAGCAATAGCTGGGAGAATCTGAGGACATAATTAAACTTCCTACCCAGAGGATTTTACCACTGACCCCTCTGTACAAATTTCGAGTGGAAACAAAAATCGTTTAATTGAAATATATTTGTCTTCATGTAAAAAATTGGCTTATTGGATTTAATGTTAAACATTCTGAAAAAAATATGAGTGAGCTGTTATTACAAGCCATTATAAAATGAATATCCCTGTCATTAGGAGCCATAAAAATAACACATTGTTTTATCTCTCGTACAGTACAGAAAGATTTGTTTGTACAACAAGGAAATACACAGGCAGACAGTTTCCTTCCTGGCCTATTCCAAAAATCATTTCGTTTTTTATACTAATAAATTGATTTGTCTGAGAGTCTGCCTATCACCTACATTTATAAACATGGATGGGAACCTCTGAGGTACTTACCTATAAAAAAAAGTGGGCAAGTTAGGATTAAAGGGCAAGTCCAGCCTAAAATAAAGTTACCTTGGAAATGTTAATCACCCCCCCCCAAACCCCACTTTCGCATTATGTTTCAAAGATTATCCTGAAGGGACTTACCTGACCCGGGCCTTCGCCGCTCCCTGCTTCTGTTTCGAGCAAAAACAGGAGCAAAGGGCCTCTGCGTTGACAGCCACTCTACTTCCTGGTCGCGGCTGTCAGGCAATTGGGGGTTTCAGGTAAGGAACTTCTGGGGCACCTTTGAAACATATGCGTATGAGAAAGTGGGTTTGGGGGGGTGATTAACATTTTTAAAGCTATTTCTTTTTTGGCTGGACATATCCTTTAACAGTTTTCTATATTTTCGGGGTTGGCTTGATGAATTACCTGCTCTTTGATTTATCCAGCCCTGGAAGACCTGGAAGAAGAAATAAACTGCTTCTTGTTTGTTTTCTGGATCCCCATTAATGAAAGTTTACATTATTTTAGAATTGTGTGGTTTAAAATCTGTTCTGTGTATAATGTAAAATAGAGGAATCCAGAAGTTGTTGGGTACTTGGTTGGGAGTTTTGGATGGGTAGCAAATGATCTTCTGAAAAATTATCCCAGTACAGTCACAGTCAGACTTGGGAGACTACTAAAAAAATCCTTATCAGAAACTTGATTGGTTTATAAAGCGGCCTGGTGCAAATGGTTAAATTTGAATAACTCATACTATGTTGGCCTTTACCCTGCGTGGCCCTAGTTAGCGTTAACAAATTGTTAGCAGGTATTTCTTCCTTTTAGAAGCTGTGTTATATTAGAAATATTCATAAGTCCCTAGTTGTTCAGCATTGATGTTAATTGGTTTGGGTAAGGACTGGTTCTCACTAGGAACGTTCTGTAACATGTATGAAAATACAGTACATGCCCTTTATAGTACGTTTCTCTGCATTTCCACCTGTGGGATTTTTGTTTGACTTTTGTTGGTGTCTACTGGTCCCCACAATGTAATAAGTCACTTTTGGGTATATTTATTAACCCGCAGTATCGAAAATTTTTCTGATACCGTAGGTTAGCATAAAAGTACATCGGCAGCTGTACTTTTAGGGCTGCGGGCATACATTTACCGCAATGGTATTGTGTAGGCCATCATACAATTACAATCACGATAGTAAATGTACCGTGCCTTTATAAATATGCCCCCATTTGTGCACCTGTGCCTTATTCCAATGCATTTCAATGTAACGCACCCATGATTCAATAACAGTTCCTATTGTTACAAATGGTGCTAATTTTGCCACAACCAATCAGATGTTAGCTTTCAAAAGTTAAATAAGATTGGTTGAAGCAAAAATTAGCACAATTTTAACAGTAAGAACTTTTATTGAATCGCCCTGTTAGTGGGAATAAGACAAATTGGATTCTTTGCACAAAATGTGCGCTAGGTCTTTTGGTCATCACAGTGTCCATACCCCAAAATCTGCACTCCATTTTCACAATGTATGTGATCAATAATCACATGTGCTGTCATTTAACTTAATTTAATTGGTAAATTGAAACATGGAGTGATACAGTGGGCCCTAAGCCTTATTGCAAAGGTGTAGATACAAAATAGGGCCCAGGTGTAGAATATGGCCTGTCCCCCACATGCATCAACACCTAGACTCAGACTGTTGTGATTTGTGTCCTGGTAGAACTTTCACAGAATATGTAGATATTGGGCTGAAGACATTAGTCCCCTTCTTTATACAGGCTGACGTATCGGTTTTATTAAAATTTCATTTTATTAGGCTTACATCTGGGCTTCCCTCTTATATTTATTCACATTTTACTGATACTGTTTAAATAATAAACATTTTATTTCAGTTACCAGGCAGCTGAATGGTTGCACAGAAAAAAATATTAATTGATTGTTTCCCGATATCAACTTAAAACTTAATTGGTTGGTCTATGTAGTTCCATGTGACAGAACTTCTATGGGATTGTCCTTCAGCTGTTGATTAAATGGGGAAACCAGATATTAATATCAAACATCTTGGGGGAAGTGGGTTACACGGGAGAGAACTAGCTCAGTTCTACCTCATACTGTTTGTAGTGCTACTACCAAGACATTCTCAGACTCAATTATAGGAAATTACACTGAATTTGTGAAAACTACCAACATATTGAAATATCAGCAGAAGATTTTTTTCAATATTTCGGGCACTCCGGTTTCCCCCACATTCATAAAGACATAATGATAGGTTGTATGTGTCAAATAAATGTGCTCAAATTGTAAGCTCTTCGGGGCAGGGCCTGATGTGAAAGTATACATGTAATTGTAACGAAAGATGTTGGTGCTATATAAATCCACAATAATAATAATACAATATTTTTTGCCAGACATACAGATTGCATTTCCCGGGGCTATCAATGGCCTTTCTAGTGTTTTTACTGCTCATAGTGCTGCAGTAGGCTTTGCCACATAAAAATTTACAACTGAACAAATCCTTTGATCCAATGAAAATCTGACAAGTGAGTTCTATCTCTTTCCTTTAACCTATAACACAGAGCAGGGGATGCTGGTCAGTTTAGCCATCACACCAACCCACACAGAATGTTCATGCTTCTTCCTTTCAAATTCCTTTACCAGGCTTTATAGCAAGAAATAACATTTGGTCTTGTATTAATGATAGTTTTTTTAATTGTAAACTCTCTATAAAAAAATATGGCATTTTCTTCAATTATGGGAACTTTCCATTTATGTTAAGTTTAATGAAATCGTTAAAGCTTGTTGAACTTCGGGCATCCATCCAGAAAATTTTGGCAGAATTGTCTGCAAGTCCTTTAGACAGACTCCCATGATGACATTGCCGAACGATTTTTTAAATTGGTTCCTAAGAATTTCCAAATCCATGTTGACATAACTTCCCATGAGAGATGTAAATGAATTCATTGGGTTCCTGGTTTTATTAACATCATTTATTTTGGGATAATTTTCAATGAGCAAATATTCCAATGTTTCGCTTTAGTGCCCATGTCTATTGCAGAGCAGTTCGTAATAGAACGCCCAGGTAACAGTGCAGCACTTACCTACCAGCGCTCGCAGGACCTTCCCAGAAGATGGAGCTGTATCCTTAGTTCCTATCTTCTCTGCATGCATGCCAAAACAGGAGATAGGTACGTGATCGGGTAAGTGGAGTGCCGGTAGGTAGGTGTAGCATTGTTACCCAGGCGTTCTATTATTGATGAGTTCTCACCTTCCCGTGAATAATAGCTACAGATTTCATGTACTTAATAAACCTGGTTTAGCGTCCCTTTAAATGTAATTTATTAAATGAAAAACCTTCCTTGCATTTATATTACTTGTATTGCAGTCAATAATTATTGGGTTTAGGTGTTTGATCTCTTGCTAGTGTTTGACCTGATCTAATTCTGATTATAGACCTGTCAATAGAGTGAATTATGAAGAATGACCATAGAAAAGCATCTTTATCTTTGTCTATAAAACCCATAGTAGCTGATGCAGTTAAAAGTGCAAACATTTCCCACTGATATTAATCTGTAACAACCAATCAGATGTTATCTAACTATTAACCTAGTAAAAAGCTTATATCTCATTGGTTTCTAAAACTAATTGCATGGGCAAACTTTTGCAAGTGTTATTGCACCAGCCCCTTATGTTAGCTATAGCCCTTTATAAAGCTCTCCATGGTTCTGAATAATAAAACAACATCAATTTCTTATTCATTGTTTATTAACTTCTTCTGTACAATCCTTAACACTTAGGATATTGGAATGTTTTCTTAAACAAAAACATTTTGCAGAGCAAGTCTTCCCATAGGTCGTGTCATTGATGGAGTGAGGGGGCAGAGCTTGGTGGATCATCATGGGAAGATAGAAGTGTTAGAGCAGATCTACTGTAATCCCAGGGGTGAGGATCTAGAGGTCTTTTAAAGGTGAGGGCAGGGGTAGGTAATTTTAGTTTTCCATCAATATGGTAACAGAGCACAGATTCCTCTCTATTAACTAGCCTAATGTAAGTATAAAGCTTGAGTTTGATTTTCTGTTTCCAATTCATATATTGTCATCATTATTGGAAAATTTCCTTGAAATTTGTTTCTTTATTTCTTAATAATGATATATCTTTAAGATATTATAGGCTTTGGTCTGTTTTATTTATTAAATCCTAATGTTTAATTTACAGTGAATGAACTCTTTTTTTTTTACTCACAAAAAAAGGATCTTGGTAAACAAACTTATTTTTAATCATCAGTTTAAAATTCCATAAATGCCTTGCCAGAAATAAAATCTTCAATGATCGTCCTCATTTTAAAGGCTTGGAACTGGAAAACGTGACCAGATGCACTTGTTACAGTTTCTTCGTGTCTCCGAAAATAACGCAGAGCAGACTATAATCCAAACAGCCCTGGGACTCGTAATATTCACATCTTTTTTTTAACTAGTGGTATTTTTTATTATGTTTTATTTAGATACAAATCGAGTTCAAACCCTTTATGGGATTTTTCCAAAACTTCTTTATTTGAGAAATAAAAACTTAAAGGGTAGCTCCACCCCCCCAAACCCAGTTGTTAATTTCGTTAAGGGCCAAACCATGATACTCTTCATATGTCCCTGCAGTCCCTGAAGCAAGTTATTCCCTAATGCTGGCAGTTTCAATGGCACCCCAAAAAGTTAATAAATAATATGTTTATGTTTCATTATATCTATTTTATAGCGCTATACAAAAAAACAAAGGTGAACTAAAACAATATAGGTACATTTCTATCTGACTTCCATGTTATTGATAGTTTCCCTAAATGTTTATTCTTCACAAAAATGGTATATAGAGGAAATGCCATTGTTTACTATGTTATATGTGACAAAGACTATTCCCATGTGAAAAGCAACAACAGGCGTGGGACCTTTATCCAAAACTGTAGGAGAGGAAATTCGGTTGGTGAATTCCCAAGTAGACGTTGGTGTCATATTGTATCCTTGTCACATGTGTTGTTTGTTCTGTCTATTCATGTCATCCATGTTTTGTTTTGTTTTGTATTCCGATTGTTTTGTAAAAGTGTTTTTTCCATACACACACAATTGTGAACAAAATAATAAGACATTTTTACAAAAAACACACACAGGAAACCATGTGTGACATAAAATAATAAAATTTCATATTTAATACTTTTTAAAACAAACAAAAAAAAAACATATTACAACAAATTCGCACATTCTTGTAAAAATATTTATATTTTATAAACTGTTAATACAATTTTCAATATTAATTAAAATAGGAAAATACAATATGTACAATATATATATTATGTAAATTATCACAAAAGCTTTTTTGTAATAAACCCTGAAATAACAATATAATAAATGTTCTCTTTTTATATAAACACAAGGTATAAGGTTTAGACTATAAATAAGTTAATATTTTTGCTTCCTATTTATTTTAACTTAATTTCTCCTCCAGTTCACAGTTACACTTTTGTCATTTCAATCTGGTCTGTTCTTTGATAATAATTTTAATATTTTTTTGTAGGGGACTGAATTTTACATAAAGTTGTGTATAAAATAACTTTACGCAATAACTGGAACACATTAAAATAAATACGTACATTTTTATATTTTAGGCCTAAACTAATTATGAATTTTGTGTATAGAAAGAGTGCAGTCCTTTTTGCTTTTTGTCAGGAGATAAAAAAACAAAAATCATTGGTCTGTTCAATGTTATCATTTGGCCACCGATGATAATATAAATAAAAGTCAACCTATTTACAACCTTGCAATAAGGTGTAGTATGTCTTTAAACCTCAGAATTGTTTTTTGAATGTTACGAAATAGCCTCCACTGTGCCTTAGCATCTATTTTGTTGTTATAAATCAGTTCTGTGCAACATATTTTGCACTACAGGTTCCATCTTATGAGTGGATCAAGTGGTCTGAAAACATAATTAATACGGTACTTGATTTGTTTATTTCCTAATATATATTAAAGGGCATGTCCCCAAACCCCGCAATTGTTATAGTTATTCAACAGGTGAAGGTGGGGAAGGTGCCCTTTAATACATTGTCACATGAATTCCCCCCCTTAAGACTGGTAATGGTATGGCTCTAAACCAAATAAATAATCCTATTATATCAGCCTCACAGGTGGATAATTAAAGCTGCTATACAAGTGACACCATGTTTGTGGCATTTTTGGTTACAACTAACACACAAAGATAATTTTACTAGAACTATATTTTCTATTTGCCAGATAACGTATAAGTAAAATATGTTTTGGCTTAAAATTAAATGTAAAAAGACATACAGACAAAAAAAAAACACATTTTAGTCTAAACCTGGTATCTACAAACATAAACCAACACAGAATGATTTCTATTTACAGTATTTCTGTTACAAAGCAATAAAATGTACATATGTCCATAACATTCGTGTTCTCAACACACTTTGCACGTTTTCTAACTGCATGACCAAAGGCATTCATTTTATTTATCAGGGACGACATGAAGTCATGGCCCTGACTTGGAAGGAATTCCATTTTGTCTGTGAATCTGCACAGTTTCTGTTTTTTTGTCAATCTCTTTCTTCCTGTCCCTTTTCTATTTTAAGAACTGTTTATTTTAGACTTTTTGCCTAACTAAACAATTAAAAAAAAACAAGCCTTGCATGTGGTATTTATAGATTCCTTAACTGAAAATGGCTAAAATGTCCTATAAGCATTGCATTTGCAACCAAGACTGGGCAACCTGAATAAGATCATTTAAATTATTTTGTATTCACGTACATCATGACTTTTACAAAAATCATTTACTTAGACACCACATTTTGACCCAGACTGCACAGATAATGGAATTCCAAATTAGAACACTTTCTAACACATGGTTTTAATTAGGACGATGAACTCAACAGGGCATTTCATCTCTTCCTGCAGGGCATTAATGTCTTTCTTCTGGAACGATTAACATAAATGACTAAAAAAATTTTGTTAAAGATCCTTTTGAAAAGTTGCTCAATGTACAGCCTGTTTTTTAAATGGCTGTTTGCTCTTTATTAGTACTAACAATGATAAATAACAATGAAAAAAGGCTTTATGTACAGCAATACACCAATATGTAATTATTTTCATAGCTGCCAATATCTACATACACACACACAAACACATATACACTAAACATCATAATCTTCAGGCTGCACAAGCAACAAGGATGAGTGCAGACTCTCGGAATTCCCTAGTCCAATAGCCTACCACACACGACAATAGAGGTCATTGGCTAATAGGATGATTCACCAGAGGCTCCTCACAGACTGATTACACTAAACTAATTCACCTGAGGCTCCTCACAGACTGATTACACTAAACTAATTCACCTGAGGCTCCTCACAGACTGATTACACTAAACTAATTCACCTTAGGCTCCTCCCAGACTGATTACACTAAACTAACTCACCAGAGGCTCCTCCCAGACTGATTACACTAAACTAACTCACCAGAGGCTCCTCCCAGACTGATTACACTAAACTAACTCACCAGAGGCTCCTCCCAGACTGATTACACTAAACTAACTCACCAGAGGCTCCTCCCAGACTGATTACACTAAACTAACTCACCAGAGGCCCCTCCCAGACTGATTACACTAAACTCTGTAAGAATTTACCATTTCAGATTCCGAATCTTTTTCTCTCAACTTGATTCCATCCTAAGTAGTTTTTTTCCTCACAGTTCGTTTTTTTTTTTATTAAATAAAGCTTAACTATCTCTAATGGTTAAATATTTAAACATTAAAAAAAAGGAAATCATTTACTTTCTGGTTTATGCATTAGTAAATATTAGTTTATTCCTACAGGCAATATATTGGATTTGAAAAAAAGTTTAAAGGGCTCTTAAAAATGCAACCGTCTTGAAGAAGAAAAACCTACAGCTTTATGGGTTTGGGGCTGATGCAATAAAAGGTGTAAACATCTGCTATTTATCAACAGCAACCAATTAGATGTTACCTTACTGCAATGGCCCAGTAAAAAGCTAAAATGTGATTGTGAAGGCAAAGTTTACACCTCTTATGCATCAGCCTCTACATAGATAAATTCTGTAGTAAGGAAGAGAAGCCTAGAGGGAAAGTAATACATCTCCCTGATAGATCCCAGAAAGGTCTGTAACAAAGAAGCTATGGCTCAGAAAAATGTTGCTGGAATAAAGTGCAACTTTGCATAGGTCTGCCTGCAGAGTGACCTTCTTGAGGTTCCTACGTGAGTGGTTATACACATTGCCTGTTTAGTTTAACCATCACAAGATTACTTTTCAAAGATATCCTCAATAATAGGGTTTCCATGGCATCATTGGAGGGGCTTAATTATTGAATTTGCTTTCTTAAGTGCAGGTCAGTGGGGAAAGCTGTGGTACAATATTTGTTATTAACTGCAATGGAAAAGCCAGTGAGCCATCATATGTCAATGTCACATCCCCATAAACCTGCCAGACAGCTCACCTTTCTGAATTGCCTTTGTTATATAATACAGCAGCCTAATGCTGTTCATCCACTACTTGACATACCTTCCCCACTTTTCCATCGTGTTCTATTTACAATCGTTACTATCATAAAATGGTGATCACGTATGAATGGTCCAGGAGGAGAAACAAAAAGCTGAATTGCCTGAAGTATCAAAGATTAAACTGATTTTTTTATACCACTTAAATTTCTTCTGTAAAGAGAGCCTGGTGCAAAACAGAAAAAGTTGGTAAAACCATAGACAATGAAATGACTGAAATGGAATGTGACAAGGTGAGGTCCAATGAGATGTCCTGCTGCATCGTTGGAGTGGGGAAGAAACTTTTTACCAACCCGCCTCTTACTGAAAATGGCTTGTAAAGTAAACCTGCCACAGTATGGTAAACAACAAATGTTGCACATTTGGGGGGAGACGCAATGTATTTTCAGATCGCAACTTTGTTCCCCCAATGTATTAATGTCTCTGTGACCGTTAACACATTGTGGGAAAACGTGCTATAAGCTGCAATCTTTTGCAGGGTTTTAAAAGCCTAATTGAAATGATTTTTATTTCAGAAAAACAAACTTGTTAAGGCTACATCCCAGAATTTCTGTCAAAAACAGGAGAATGAATTGTCAGGTTTCTGGTATATGGGAATTTGAAGAAAGGAAGGTTACTTGTAAATTGTAGGCAATAAGTAAGGTCACAGCTGTTAAATAATGCTATTGGCTGGTGAATGTTAATTGTAGCAGCCAATTGAATCCCATCTAGTTAAACAGGAAGTGTCTATGTTACATTGCTTTTACCAAAATACATTGAAAGAAATTCAATCAATCTTGTATATTAGTCCATTAATTAGGTGAAATGGATAGGTATAGCATCTACACCGAATACAGAATAATAAATAATCATAAAACCTCTTATAACAAACATTATTACGGCTTTAAACATTTGGATAGAAAAGGAGAATCAATAATATTTGAAAACCTCACATTCTTTGCATGCTTTGATGCTTTGTAGTGGAATGTCACCTTCAGTGCATTGAACAGTATAGCAGCTCTATCAATAAGGTGCATTGTAGATACCAAGTCAATGAATGGAAGTACATTTACAATGAAAATGTTATTTTAGATGTTAAGTTTAATTCTACATTCTTCACAAGTATTCCCAAAAGTTCAAAACCTTTATGGGATCTGTTTAATGGCCGTCCAACAGCTTGGAGAAAGTCAACCAATAAAGTCAAAAATCATCTAAGCACAGTCCCCTGTATTGGTAAGCATAAATCCGTGTCACATGTGTGTCAGTTATCTGCCCTCACTCCCAACTGCTATTTTTTTATACCAGTTATTACATGTATTTATAACAGATATTTAACAATTCTTTTTCTTCCATTCTATGCTCAATGAGCTTTTTATGAACTTGAGCATGTGCAGAAGAGGCAGCAGGGAAAAGTACAGTCAATCATTGGATGTGATGTCAGCAGTCACAGCATTGATTGACTGCATGGAGGGAGGAGCCAGCTTACTCTGCCAGAGTGGAAATAATAATTATCCTTAAATATCTGGTTAGTGATTCATCTAATAAAGTGCTGATTATATCAGTTGGGGGCAGGCAACCAAGTTTTTTTTTTATTTTAAGGGTGAAGATGCCCTTTAAGTTTAGATTCTCAGGGTTTTGTTTTTAAATGTCTTTCCAACAGAAAAAAGATCAAATTATAAATATATATATATATATGAACAAGGTACAGGTCAACTATAAAACCCAGGCCAGATACTATGGTAATCCTGTGACTGTGTATTTTCGGATCCTGCTAGTTCCACAATGTACAGATGGACCCCAAAGTTCCAATTTAGGAGTTCAAGAGAAAAAAAAGGGTGATTGTAATTTTCAGACCGGTTATATAGCAGTATCTGCTTATGTTATAGAAATAACGTACTTTCACCATTAGGGTCTTATACGTGATAATCGAAATAAAATATGAAATCTTCTGGTTTTCAAAAGTGTACATGCTCAATTCAAACCCTACACAAATAAGGTTATGTTGCCCAAACGTTCTGCCTTCATAGCAATGATCTACTCGGAAGACTTATAAAAGCAACACTGACAGGTAATTTGCAGATAAACTCTTTAGCTTCAAACCTTCCTGCAAATGTTTTCATTGTCCATAAAATCGGTTTGTTTCGCTGGTTTTCCTAATGTAGCTTGTAACAAATATGGCAAGTCTGCAGGGTAACATATATTGGCCAGTTCTCATGGATCCTTACATTCACTGCAATGTTCCAGCAATTCCAGGAAGCATATTGAGTACCTTCAATAATTAATCACTCATCATTCAGACCTCTGTAATATTGGACAAGTCTTTTAATGGGTAACAGTTCTCTGTGTCGTGTGATTTGCCTTCCTTCTTTTGAGTTTAGTCCGTGAAACCTTTGTCTTTTTACTGCTTTGTTCTCCATAGATGGTAATTTCTTTTTTTTGCTGAACAATTTCTCCACTGTACAGGTTTTTTGCCCGACAAATGTAATTACCCGAATCAGCGGGATTTGCCTTCTTGATAACAGCAGTTAGATTTATTGAATATTCTGTAATAATGGAGTTTCTCTGCTTTCCGATACTGTGATGAATTGTTCTGTTCCCAATGGTTCTATTGAATATCAACGAAATGTCTGTGTAAAGGAACTTGTTCACAGAACAAGTTAATGCGACATCTTCTCCTTCTGTTGGCTCTTTGTTCAAAAACATATGAAATCCATTGGGTACGTCTGCAATGAACAAAAGATAATTGATATCTTAGTTTTTCTAAATCTCTTCATCATTGAAAAATAAAAAACAAGAAAAGTAAATTAGTTATGCATCAAGATTCAATTTGGGATCTGGATAAAGCAGAGATTTAAAATAAAAATGAATCTAAACCCTTCTTAAATGTTAATAATAATTACAGCTCAGATGTTTTCCCACCACCTGTTGTTGATCAAATGTATATGTTTTCATCAAAAACAAAATGGGCCATTACTGGAAAACCAAATTATTTGATTCCCTTTCTAATCTGGATTAAAAGGAAGGCAGGTGCCCTGGATCAATTTGGTTCAAATTCAAAACAGTTGAGGGTTGTTACAAATAGGAATCATGGTTCTTATTAGCTGTTAGATTTCATTCAATGATTGGCTGGACTGGATTCACCCCTTGTTGGTATACATAGCTGTACACTCCTGGTAAATATAATACATACATACTTCCATTTTGCCGGCTGTATTAACATTAGAATATGCAAAACAAGTTCCAGTATTTGCCTGAATCAAGTTTCCATGAAAAGAACCTAGATTTATAACATAGGATGGCTCCAAAAAATGAGAGCTAGATAGTGTCAAGAGTGAATTAAAGAAGCCAAAGAGAATAATATTAATTGGTCGACTATTCAGGTAGTTAAACAGTCCCTGCCTGGTTCGCATCATGGATGTCACTGATAGTTCAAAGTTAATTCTAACCATATCTTAAGATAAGGACGAAAGAAAAGGAAAAAAAACATTTAACGTGTATCAAATAAAGTAAAAAGCTTTTCATTTCACTGGCTGATTACACTTAATAGCAGCTGTTAAAATCACTGTAATGTAAAGCCGCACGGTTTCAATTATGTAAAAGAGTTTTATTTACTTAAGAGATTTGAGACTTCCTGTGGAAATAGCTCCAGGTTTCCTGATGGAAGATTCTGTTTATCTTTGCCAAGCACCACAAGGAATCTCAAAATAAAATGAGTTCAGTGACATTGGGAAGCCAAGGAGATAAGGTTGTGCTGTTCCTGTTTCACCCTGGGTAATTACAAACACACCCATAGTCATGCTAGGTGCCAGCAACTTATAAAGGGAAAAGTATCACGTAGGTTACTTTAGTTTGAAGTGTGGAGGGGGCTTCTATTTCTTGTAATACGGTGACTATCGTCATTAGGAAATAATGGAGCACATTGGACACCTATCTTATAACAGGGAAAATCCGCTTACGTCAAACATCTGGATCTCCTCAAGTAGTAGACTGTGGTACAACAGAGACGTAAGAGGCATCAGTAACTACTGGAATCTTTCAAGTACTAAAATACCATAGTGAATATTTGGCAAGGCAGTAGGTGTTACCAGAAGTAGAGACAACATCACACACAGTTTAGGCAATCACCTGAACATCATTTAGAAACGTTAATCTTCCATTAATATGTTGAGAACTGATCCATATCAAAAAATAAGATTTTAGCCCAGAGGCCAACAGGACACTTTCAGCCAGAACGATAACTTTCCATAATTTTTTTCTCATTTGGACTGGGGACTGTCAGAAATGCATGTACTGGGACTATAACCGGACAAACCAATTATTCAAAAGTACCTGTGCACATTTAAGAAACTTAATGGAAAAGAACACCTACTGTTCTTGATTTATTATCTGAATTATTTTCCTATTTAGTAAATATTACTAAACAAGTTATTAAATATTCAATATTTCTACAGTTTCTATAGGCTTAACCATACAGCTCACCTGTTACATAGTAGTTGATTTCTCTTCTTTCACTCCCAATTTTATTTGTAGCAACACATGTATAGACACCAGATATCCTAGAATTGTCTATGGTGAGGGTTCCTGCAATCTAGAAAAATTAAAGATTTTTGTTAGGACAAGTTCTTATCTCAAATAAATTGCAAAAATACAATTCTATATGTAAAATGCTATTACTTGCCTGTTACCCATACATTTGTTAAAAAGAGCATTTAGAGTTATTCAATAGGTAAAGCCCCCACACAGAAAAAATACCTCTTCCCTAAGAGTGAACAGTGAGGACACTACACTACACTCTTCCCCCAATCACTGCCCCTGACACTTCTCCAATCTCTGGCATAGGTGAGCAAGTGCATGTTAGAGAAAGGGTATCAGCAAGACTAGGGAAGGAGGTCGCATTTGTCAAGGTGGACTCTATATGCTGTCCACTCAAAGGGTATCTCCACTGCTAAATTTTTTTTTGCTATTCAGTTTTATTAAAGGACGGGAGGTAAAGGAGCTGTGTCTTACCTCCTGTTCTTCAATAAAATCTGCAGGAGGTAAAACACTCACATGTTCCTCTGCCACGTAGACTGACAGGTCCCAATGGACTCTGCCTTCTATGCCCATGGCACTTGCGAATGCGCACAGAGTACTAAATTTGTTGGGACCTATCAGACTACGCAGCAGAGGAGCGAGCGATCTGGTAAGTACCTTACCTTCTCTCCTGGCTCCTGCAGGTTTTATTGAAGAACGGGAGGTAAGGCACAGCTCTTTACCTCCCATTCTTCAATAAAATTGAATAGCAAAATAGCTTAATAGCTACCTGGTAACTTGCTAGTACACCTAACAATTACAATAAATAATTAACTGGCCCAGGTTAATTCTTTAGCAACCCTAGAAAACTCCATTTTCTCTTTTACCTATAGTCTGTCTTCCCAATCCTGGCTACTCTGGGGAAAATCACATTAGCAACAGACCATAAGCCTGGGAGTATTTTATGTGTTGGTAGACCACAGACATCAAATGTTTCTCATATATCCTTGTACCAGTGTCATTTATTGGAAAGATCTCCTGGCTGTTTATGTGAACAACTGCTGATGTGCAAGGGTCACATTATGAGCCAATTCCCAGATGATAATTTAAAAATGGAAACAAGGACAATATAGCTTCAGTCACGTACTAAAGGGACCCTAAAATTAGCTTGGATAAAGATAGAAAAGATCAGTGCAGAACTGAAATGTGAGAATAAAAATGTCTGGGGTGTAGGAAATGAATCATTAGAGAAAGTGGAAGTTGGCATTTCATTACCAAGTACTAAGACTTGTGTACGAGGAGAATAAAGAGGAAGTATTGCTATGGAACTCTTCCAGTCATGGCTTAAAATTAAAACCCGAGATGTCTAATCAGCACAGAGACAGGGGTTCGAGTCCAACCTTGGCCATGACTGTATGTTCTCCCTTTGCATATGGTTGTATGCTCTCCCTTTGCTTATGATTGTATGTTCTTCCTGTGCTTGTCCCTGTGTGTTCTTTCTGTGCTTATGGTTGGTATCTTCTCTCTGTGCTTATCACTGCATGTTCTTATTATGCTTATGTTTGTATGTTTTCCCTGTGTTTATTATTGCATGCTAACCCTGTGCTTATGCTTGTACCTTCTCCCTAAGCATATCACTGTTTGTTCTTACGATTGTATGTTCTCCCTGTGCTTATCACTGTTTGTTCTTACAATTGTATGTTCTCCCTGTGCTTATCACTGTTTGTTCTTACGATTGTATGTTCTCCATGTGCTTATCACTGTTTGTTCTTACGATTGTATGTTCTCCCTGTGCTTATGATTTTATTTTCTCCCTATGCGTATGATTGTATGTTCTCCCTGTGCTTATGATTTTATTTTCTCCCTATGCGTATGATTTTATTTTCTCCCTATGCGTATGATTGTATGTTCTCCCTGTGCTCATCACTGTTCTTATGATTGTATGTTCTCACAGTGCTTATCACTGTTTGTTCTTACAATTGTATGGTTCTCCTGTGCTTATCACTGTTTGTTCTTACATTGTATGTTCTCCCTGTGCTTATCACTGTTTGTTCTTACAATTGTATGTTCTCCCTGTGCTTATCACTGTTTGTTCTTACAATTGTATGTTCTCCCTGTGCTTATCACTGTTTGTTCTTACAATTGTATGTTCTCCCTGTGCTTATCACTGTTTTTTCTTACAATTGTATGTTCTCCCTGTGCTTATCCCTGTTTGTTTCTGACAATTGTATGTTCCTCCTGTGCTTATCACTGTTGTTCTTACGATTGTATGTTCTCCTGTGCTTATCACTGTTTGTTCTTACAATTGTATGTTCTCCCTGTGCTTATCACTGTTTTTCTTACGTTGTAATGTTCTCCCTGTGCTTATCACTGTTTGTTCTTACAATTGTATGTTCCCTGTGCTTATCACTGTTTGTTCTTACGATTGTATGTTCTCCATGTGCTTATCACTGTTTGTTCTTACAATTGTATGTTCTCCCTGTGCTTATCACTGTTGTTTCTTACGATTGTATGTTCTCCATGTGCTTATCACTGTTTGTTCTTACAATTGTATGTTCTCCCTGTGCTTATCACTGTTGTTCTTACGATTGTATGTTCTCCCTGTGCTTATCACTGTTTTGTTCTTACAATTGTATGTCTCCTCCCCTGTGCTTATGACTGTTTGTTCTTACATTGTATTTCTCTCCTCTGTGCTTTCACTGTTTGTTCTTACATTGTATGTTCTCTCTGTGCTTATCACTGTTTGTTCTTACAATTGTATGTTCTCCTGTGCTTATCACTGTTTGTTCTTACAATGTTGTTTCTCCCTGTGCTTATCTGTTTGTTCTACAATTGTATGTTCTCCCTGTGCTTATCACTGTTTGTTCTTACAATTGTATGTTCTCCCTGTGCCTTATCACTGTTTGTTCTTTACGATTGTATGTTTCTCTCTGTGCTTTAAACTGTTGTTCTTACAATTGTATGTTCTCACCTGTGCTCATCACTGTTCTTATGATTGTATGTTCTGCCTATGCTCATCACTGTTCTTATGATTGTATGTTCTCCCTATGCGTATGATTGTATGTTCTCCCTGTGCTCATCACTGTTCTTATGATTGTATGTTCTTCGACCGCTACGCAGCGGATGAGTGTGCGCATAAAGTTATCCCATAATGCTCAATTATTGTACTCCCTGGTATCTCCGATAACAATCACACTCGACCATGATGATGTAACTTTAAACCAAACTAGGCAGGGATAACAAGACTATTCTTCTGGTTTCTACAATATGCCCTTAGATTGCCTATTTTTCCTTAATTACAAATAACTATAAACCAAACCTAACTTATTAAGTGCTGACCTATTGTTACGTGTAAAAGGTAGTATTCACGCTCGGTGTAAGTAAAGCATCCTTAGTCCAACCACCATCTCACCCCTATACCCATCACCACTGTAGAACGGTCACTCTAGAAGGATTTCTATTGCTGCATCACGCAGGACACTAATGTTAGTGATTGGCTGTGATGGCAAAACACTGATGCAGACTCTGACGCTCGCACAGGCAGCATCCACGAGCCACTCGAGAGGCATCAGGGACTTAATGACCAGATAAAGTTTTTGTTAAAGGTACAATTAGAGAGAATTCCATACCTGGTTTATAAGGGGCGAGCTGACTCCTTTTCACACAGCAATATTGATAAATGGTGCATCGTTGTTTCTTACAATTTCACACTGACTAACATTTCCAGGTATTTGCCTTGTTGCCTAGAAGAGATAAATGCTGTTTCACTGTGAGCAGAAGACCCACTGAATCGGCCTTTCTCTAATAAATCTGTCACAACCCACACATAATACCAACAACTCCACCATTCCCTTATTCCTATTGGCTAATTTTTCCTGAATGCTTGGGACGTCTCGTCCAATTAGCTGCCTTTTGTCCGTTTACCCAGCTGTATTTATTTTATACTGAAAATTTACATTATTGGTTTAGTTTATAGGTGAATGAGGCGAGAAGGCCCGATTCTGATAACATGATTTACCTATCGAACAACCAAATCAAGTTTCCTGATATCCCTCCTGCATCACACAAGTGGATCATTTCAGCTTTGACAATAGCCTAGCTGAACAGAATACATATATAAACTAAACTCCCATCGTCCCTTGAGGGGCAGATTTATTAAAAAATTACGCGAAATAGCGTGAAAAAATTTACGATAGCACATCCGTGCGGGTGTGTGCTGCCAGTGGCGAAAAATAGTGCGCCAGTCCTAATCGCCACCGGTTTTGTTTAATAAGGGACGACGCCCACTTTATCCACACCTAGCAAAGCCACACACTCTCGGGTGGAAAGGAAAAAAGAGGGGGGCAGGGGTCACGGGGGGGCAGGCGCTGGTCGGCAATCCCGACGCTAGGGCCGTGGTGGGCGTCCTGAGCTGCGCTCACACACAGGTGCCACGCTCCGTTGCGAGGCTGTCTGCGCCTACCCCAACAGTCCGGGCGTCTGCAGGCCAGATAAAGCCGGGACACGGACGCCGACGGGCGATTGGGAGGGGCCCTGTAAAAGCTATACACCGTTAACGCACATCGGTCGGGAACAGGGGGTTAACGTGGACTCACATCACAATTTTGCTCTGCGAGACCCAGGACACAGTCAGAGACATAGATAGGGGGCGGTGGAGAAGAACACAAACCAAAAAAGTGCAGGGGAGACACAACCAGCCAAAGATGCCAACAGCCGTACGCCCAGTGGCAGGCGCGAGAGAAAGTCTTACGACTGATAGCGGCAAATATAGGAAAGGAGCTAGGAGGGGTGAAGGAGGTGCGAAAGCAGGTGGTCGCGAACCCAACAACACCACCCCTTCCACGACCCCCAAAGCCCCCCCCCCGCCCCGGCTGCTCACGGGATTACTGCAAGTTCTGAAATATTTGATTGGTAATGTACAGCATGCAAACCAAGCATTACAAAATTGACCATTCAGAAATGATTGGGGTTTTTCCTGCAAACCTATATAAGAGGTCACTCCGCTGCTGAGCGCGAAACCCAAGACACCGCAGTAGGATGGCTGAATAAATAATCGGTTGCAACAATCGGCTCCGCTGATTCCGGCGGTGCCATCGGGCTCACTGGCGGCCGCAGTGAGTCTGCCAGGCAAATCGGCAACACTGAGTGGTGTTTGGTGTCCCCGCCAGCCCGAAGCGTCGCAAGACGATCAAGACGGCCGGCAACATCGGCCTCGTTGGGTTGCCGGCGCCTCCGGGGGTACCCCTGGCAGCCGCAGCTGTTACCCTCTCCGGTGTTCCCGGAGGCCTCAGCGGAGCTGGTGTCGCCGGGACTGGAGAATAAGACTCTGCCCCAAGGGCTTTTTCTCAACAAGAGCCGCACACTGGGGTTGAACCCCGCCAAAGCACTTGTAAAGTGCGCCAAAGGCCTTGTAAGTCCGCCAAGGCCCTGATAGGGCCCGGAGGGGGGGTCCCGGTTCGGGCCTGCGGGACCCCTTAAGCCCAAAAGGCCCTCTCCGGCCCCGCTGAAATGGTGGCCTCCACCCCTCCCATCGGCTCCCTCACCTTCCCCTCCCCGGTAGCGCCGGGGGGCTTGAGTTGTTGCTGGTGAGGGGGTGTGCGGCGGGTGGTCGCGCCACCTGCTGCGGTCCCTTCCCGGCAGCCCCTCCTACCTCTCCCGTTCTGAGACTTGCCGCGAGCGGGAAGGGGTTGGGGGGCTGCTGTGAGGCGCCGCGGGTGGTCTCCGCCGCCGCGGGGGGTTTTTGGCGGGGTGGGGCGTGCCCTCCGGTTCGGTTGCGACCACACCTCCGCGGGTTGCATGCCCATCCCTCCGCGGGGAGGCTAGTATCGGCTTGTTTCGCCACCCTTCAAGGTCGCGAAAGTAACAGCCGATACTAGCACTGCCTATACACATACCGGCCCGCTTTATATAGAATCGGCGGTATCAGGTAAGTTCGTCTCGAAGGGTTACCGAGTACTGTGGCAATAGATGGCTACTTTTTCCAAGTGGTTTGAACGTCTATCCCTGGCTGGCAACACACAGATTCCTTGGGGCCCTTCCTCTCACAATCCTGTACCCCTGAATATGAATAGTGCAATACTATCCCCTCGCTGTTCCCCATATACTGTTGCCCACGGATATCAACCAACAGAGAACATGGGACCCTGCACTGTATCATTGTGCTATGCTGATGTACCCAACTGTATTTTTATCGTCAAACCTGTGTCCAGACCCTATCCCCAAATAACAAATTCTTTGCTGAAACAATTATAATTGGCCTAAAACTAAACACCTGACAAACTAAAGATTTCTAGTTCTTGGTGGTCAGTGCTTGACAACAAAGCAGCTCCAATCTCACTCCCAGCGTACCATTAATAATAATAAGCTTCGACTGAACTACTCAGACTTTGGAGGTTAATTCATAAAGTTTTCTTATCGTTTAAAATGGTGCTAATTTTGCCCCAACCAATCAGCATGTTAGGCTTTCAATGTTACATAAGTTTCTGATTGGGTTGGGCACAATTAAGCACCATTTTAAACGATATAGCTTTATTGAATCTCCTGTTTTTGTGAGCAGCCTGGTGTACTGATTGCTTGGGACTAACTTCAGGAACCAAATCTCAGCTGTTGTGAAAATTCCTATCTTTCATCACCTAAGGACAATTTCAAAAATAAAGCACTCAATATATTCCCTCCAGCGATCTTCCCACCCTGGTTCCCATGCATATATCCATCACCGTTGTGGACTAACTGCTGCTCTCTCATACAGGCCTTGCACTGCCTGCAACTAGTACAGAAGCTGCTGCAGCTATTACCAAGCCCCCCCCCAGTGCCCGACATAACACCAACCCTTCACCTCACTGGCTAACCGATAACATGGAGAATTCTGTTTAAGATCGGCTTATTGACAATGCAAAATTCTTGCACATCTGGGCCGGGGCATTTATCACACCAGACTATTCCCTCTGTATACAGACTGTAATTGATCTGAGACTATTTATGTGCTTGAGCCCTAGGTGAAAAGTGCTTACACATGTTATTGTATTGTATTGTATATCATATTAATCTGCACCTGGCATACTTTGATAAACAAAGGGGTTTTAGTATACATTACTGTGAGCACATGAAGAAAGCCTTTCCAAACAAACCACGTCACGGTAACCCAGTCTGTAAGGTCCGAAACTTTTTACTGCTCATACCATTACAAACTTTTGCATTTCTCTTCTACCCAGTTGATCCATATAACAAGCGGCTCTCTCCTCTCTCTGCTCCTTCCCCCCTCAGCACTTTGGCTTTTAAAATGAGGGAAGAGCGACCCAGTTCTTTTGTATTAAAAGGCAAAGGACCTCCATACAAAGGGTTGTTTGTGTGCTATTACCCCACATGGGAGGCTTGACCAGAGCCTCCCAAAAATACATACAATACAAGGATTGTGGAAGCCCCATTAGGCTAATTTACAACTTCATTTAGCGGAGTGTGGCTACTGATTGGTGTCAAACATTTATACAAAACAGAGAAAGATTCAACACATTCCTAGGCCCCATACAAATATCATATTATTGCGTTCTGTTTCTCTGCGTGTGTGATCCATGAATGAAAGCCTTCCAACCACGTCAACGTAGCCCCAGTCTGGAAGGACGGTCCTACTTTTTACCTCAATAACCATCTAGCAAACTTTTGCATTTCTTCTAATTCTGGACAACTGGAAGCTAGCCACGTGCCCGCCCCATGCAGCCTCAGACGGGTCTCCCCTCCGCCGGCCCCCCGAGCCGACAAAGCGCTTGGGGGGCTGGGGAGTGTTACTACTCGACAGCCGTGTTACCATATCTAAGGACTGTGGCGGCCCGACGGCTGGGCCCGCGAGTGGCGGGTTCCCACGCCAGCGGCAGATCGCTACGCCGTCGGAGCCGAGCGGCGAACCCTGTTGGGGGCTTGTCTCTCGTCGCATGGGGGGGCGTGGCGGGATGGTGGGGTTTGCTCCGAGCTAGATTCGATGGACGGGAAAGCGGGGTGGTGGTGGACTTGACCAATGATATTCCCTATAATGAAGTAGCGCGGTGCGCGCGACGTCCGGCCACAGTCACAGAACAAACAAAATCGTTAGACTAAATTGAGAGGCTGCGGGGGGAAGAGTGGGGCCAAGACAAGGCTGTGAATCTACAGAGTGAGTGTGGTGGGAGGAGCGGTGTGTGTGTATCGGGGAGGAGCGCACCAAGTGCCTGCAGATGTAGCGCACTGGGGATAAATGGGCAAGTGGCCTAGCGCCCCTGTGCTGCACCCAATATGGCATAACTTGGTATGAGTAGCATAACTTTCCAATTAAAAGTCCTTTTTGAGATATTTAAAGAATATTGTTAGACTAAAGAACACGTTTCAGTTCATTTATTTAAATAGTTTTAATATTTAGACAAGTTTGCAAGTTTGGTTGTCACGGTATACTATTGGGTTTTTTAGATGGGAAATCGGCCTAAGGAAGTGTGTGACTAAGCTAGACAATAATATTCCATTCTGTGAAAACAAACGTGGGGCAACCAGAATTTATTAATATTAGTTAGTCTTATTTTACTTATTTTTAGATTTAAAACGCCCACAAGTGTTTACATTTATATCATTAGTAATTATTATTTATTGTGGTTAGGATAGAGCGCCAGCATCTTCCATAGCACTTATAATTACATGTATAACATTCACATCAGTTCCGCCCGACAGCTTATAATCTGGCACATTATTAACACTTGTCTTTATATTGTGGGAAACAACGGAGTGCCCAGAGAGGGAAAACCCCCAAGCACGGGTAGACATAAGGGTGGAATCGACTAGGACTCCAGCAAGGCAATCGTGCTAAGTGCCATCGTGTATCCATGAATAAGAGATATCCATCCAATGAACCGTGTTGCCCATTAAGCTAGTCCCGGAGAATAGTCCCAGGCTGTGAAAGGAGCCAAGGGGACTATACTAGAGGAGAAAACTAATTACAATCAGCAAAGAAAATTTAAAAAGAACGGTGAGCGTCAGAGAAATAAACTGAAATCATCAGCAACATTTGTGTTAGTTTGTGCATTTAATGTATAAGATCTTTTAGTGTAATGGATGCACTGAGGGCTGAGAGATTTATATTAGTTTACTTCTTAGCTACGACGCTGAAGTGCTATCTACGGATTTTTCCACCATTTTCGGCTGCTTAGGTATATTCTACGTGATACTGAGGCATATGCAGATAGATACATGCAAGGTAGATATTCAGTACCGGTACTAAAGCGGGAAACCAATTAAGCAATAAGACACTTTTATTTGACCTATGAAATCACGGAGAGATATCTCAACCACTATTTTTCTTGCAATGTGTAATAGAACATTTTATAGGAAGAATCAAAAAGTACTTCCGACACAGATGAAAGTATAATGAATGCAGGAACATAATGGGAACTCAACAGACGAAGAATGGACTCCAAATACTGGGCACAGCAAGAGCCAGAATCATGGGTGGTCACAATAGTGGGAGAATTGAGGGACATATTGAAACTTCCTCCCAGAGGATTTTACCACTGCCCTACTGTACAAATTTCGTAGTTGGAACAAAAATCCGGTCTTAATTGAATATATTTGTCTTCATGTAAACAAATTGCTTTATGGCTTAAGTAAAAACATTCTGAAAAAAATATGTGAGCTGTATTACAAGCCATATAAAATAATATCCCTGTCATTAGGGCCATAAAATAACACTTGTTTTAGTCGTTCGTACAGTACACAAGATTTTGTTGTACAAAAACAAGGAAATACACCGGCCGACTTTCCTTCCTGGCATATTCCAAAAATCATTTGTTTTTTATACTAATAATGATTGCTGAGAGTCCCATCACCTACATTTATAAACAGGGATGGGACCTCCCTGAGGGTAATACCTTATAAAAAAAAGTGGGCATGTGGATTAAGGGCAAGTCCAGCCTAATAAAGTTTACCCTTGGAAATTTTAACCTGGAATACCCCCCCCAATCACCACTTCGCATTAGTTTCAAGATTATCTGAAGGGAACTTACCTGACACGGGCCTTCCATTCCCCTTTTGCCGCTCCCTGCTTCTGTTTCGAGCAAAACAACAGGGCAAAAGGCCCTCTGCCGTGACAGCCACTCATACTTCCTGGTCGCGGCTGTCAGGCAATTGGGGCTTCAGGTAGGAACTTCTGCTGGGCTCACTTTGCAACTATGCGTATGGAAAGTGGGTGTTGGGGGGTGATTAACATTTTAAAGCTATTTCTTTTTGCTGGCATATCTTAACAGTTTTCTTATATTTCGGGTTGGCTTGATGAATAACCCTGCTCTTGATTATCCAAAGCGACAGACCGTGAAGAAGAAAACTGCTTCTTGTTTGTTTTCTGGATCCCCATTAATGAAAGTTTAAATTATTTTAAATTGTGTGGTTTAAAATCTTTCTTGTTATAATGTAAAATAGAGGATACCCGAATTGGTGGTACTTGGTTGCGGAGTTTGATGGTGTAGCAAATGATCTCTGAAAAATTACGTCACAGTATTAGACTATGAAAAATCTCACAGACTTGTATAAAACCCGGTGCAAGGTAATGGATCTTAACCACATGTAGCTATGTTGGCCTTTAGCCCTGGGAGGGATAAAAATGGCGTTTATGAAGCTTGATTGTGTGTTAGAAGGGGTTGTCTGGTGGCATGGTTAGTTGATATCATTACTTGGCCTTGAAATGCGGGCTAGAGGAACAAATGTAGAAGGTTCTCTTTAGAAGCTGTGATTAGAAATCATAGGCTGTGCGCATGAGTAAGGGTTGGGAGGAGACGGTTGGGCCACTGGAACGGTTCTGTGGAACATGGGTAGGGAAATACAGTACATGGCCCCTATGGGAGGTACGCTCGGCTTTGGCCACCGGTGGGATTTTGTGAGTGGCTTTTGTTGTGTCTACTTGGGGGGGCCCCACAATGTATAATCACTTTTGGGTATATTTATTAACTAACCCGCATATCGAAATTTTATCTTGATACGTAGGTTAGACATAAAAGTACAGGCAGCCTGTACTTTGGGGCTGCGGATACATTTACCGCAATGGTATTGTGTAGGCCCATCATACCAATTACATCACGATTAGTAATTACCGTGCCTTTATAATTGCCCCATTGTGCACCTTGTGCCTTATTCCATGCATTTTCAATGATACGCCACCATGATGCAATAACAGTTCCTATTGTTACAAATGGTGCTAATTTTGCCACAACCAATCAGAGTGTTAGCTTTCAAGTGAAATAAGATTGGTTTGAGCAAAGATTAGCACATTTTAACAATAAGAACTTTTATGTGAATCGCCCTGTTAGGTGGAATAAACAAAGTTGGATTCTTTGCACAAAATGTGCGCTAGGTTTGGTCATCACAGTGTCCATACCCCAAATGCTGCACTCCATTTTCAAATGTAGTGTGATCAATATCACATGTGCTTGTCATTTAACCTTAATTTAAAGAATTGGTAAATTGAAACATGGAGTGTAACAGTGTGGGCCCTAACCTATTCAAAGTGTTTTGTAATACAAAATAGGCCCCAGGTGTAGAATATGGCCTGTCCCCCACATGCAATCAAACACTAGACAGGCTGTTGTGATGTTGTGTCCTGGTAAGAACTTTCACAGGAATATGGTGATATTGGGCTGAAGACATTTAGGGTTCGCCGAGTTTCTTGCTTACATGCGGGCGGTGGGGGAGCAGGCAGATGCATCGCGGGAGGGAATATTGAGCTGAAATGTCAGGAAGGCTTAAACGGGTCGCCCTGATATGGATTGGCACATTTGACGATGAGCTGTGAATAAAACTTAGTTGGTCAGGTCCAGGCAGGGCTGAATGGGGAACACAGAAAAAATATGAATTGATTGTTTCCCGATATCAACTAAAACTAATTGTTGGTCTATATTGTAGTTCCATGGACAGACTTCTATGGGATTGTCCTTCAGTGTGATGTAAATGGGGAACCAGAATTAATATCAAACATCTTGGGGGAAGTGGGTTACACGGAGAGAGAACTATCTCAGTTCTACCTCATACTGTTTGAGTGCTTACCTCCAAGACATTCTCAGACTCATTATGGAAATTCCACGGAATTTGTGAAAACTACCAACATATTGAAATATCAGCAGAAGATTTTTTTCAATATTTTCGGGCACCCGGTTTCCCCCACATTCATAAAGACATACTGATGGTTGTATGTGTCAAATAAATGTGCTCAAATTGTAAGCTCTTCGGGGCAGGGCCTGATGTAAAGTATACATGTAATTGTAACGAAGATGTTGGTGCTATATAAATCCCAATATAATAATACAATATTTTTTGGCCAGACAACAGATTGCCATTTCCCCGGCCGGCACAATGGCTCTTACACAGGTTGGTTTACGGCCTAGTGCTGGCAGAGGTTATAGCTTGCCACATAAAGTTACAACTGAACAACCTGATCCATAAAATCTGACAGCGAGCTACACTCGAAAACCAACACAGAGCAGGGGATGGTGGCAGTAGCCATCACACAACCAACCCACACAAATTTCATGCTTCTTCCTTTCAAATTCCTTTACCAGGCTTTATAGCAAGAAATAACATTGGTTCTTGTATTAATGATAGTTTTTTTTAATTGTAACTCTCTATAAAAATATGGCATTTTCTTTTTTCTTCAATTATGGGAACTTTCCATATGTTATTAATGAAATCGTTAAGCTTGTTGAACTCGGGCATCCATCCAGAAAATTTTGGCAGAAATTGTCTCAAGTCCTTTAGACAGACTCCCATGATGACATTGCCAAACGATTTTTTAAATTGGTTCCTAAGAATTTCCAAATCCATGGTTACACTAACTTCCCATGAGAGATGTAAATGATTCTTTGGTTTCCTGGTTTTATTAACATCATTTATTTTGGGATAATTTTCAATGAGCAAATTCCAATGTTTTCGCTTTAGTGCCCATGTCTATTGCAGAGCAGTTCGAATAGAACGCCCAGGTAACAGTGCAGCACTTACCTACCAGCGCTCGCGGAGTACCTTCCAAGAAGATGTAGCTGTATCCTTGTTCCTATCTTCTCTGCATGCATGCCAAAACGGAGATAGGTACTGATCGGGTAAGTGGAAGTGCCGTAGTATGGTGTAGCATTGTTACCCCGGCGTTCTATTATTGAGGATTCTCACCTTCCGTGAATATAGCTACAGATTTTTCATGTACTTAATAAACCTGGTTTACGTCCCTTTAAATGATTGTATTAAATGAAACCTTCCTTGCATTTATATTACTTGTATTGCAATCAATAATATGGGTTTAGGGTTTGATCTCTGCTAGTGTTTGACCTGATCTAATTCTGATTCTATGACCTGTCAATAGAGTGAATTATGAAGAATGACCATAAAAAGCATCTTTATCTTTGTCTTAAAACCCATGTAGCTGATGCAGTTAAAATGGCAAACATTTCCCACTGATATTAATCTGTAACAACCAATCAGTTTATCTAACTATTAACCTAGTAAAAGCTTATATCTCATTGGTTTCTAAAACATTGCATGGGCAAACTTTGGCAGTGTTATTGCACCAGCCCATAGTTAGCAAAAGAAAGCCCTGTTAGAAAGCTCTCCATGGTTCTGAATAATAAAACAACATCATTTTTCTTATCATTGTTTATTAACTTCTTCTGTACAATCCTTACACTTAGGATATTGGAATGTTTTCTTAAACAAACATTTTGCAGAGCGTCTTCCCTAGGTCGTGGTCATGATGGAGTGCAGGGGGCAGAGCTTGGTGGATCATCATGGGAAGATAGAAAGTGTTGAGCGATCTAATCTACTGTAATCCCAGGGGTGAGGATCTGAGGTCTTTTAAAGGTCAGGGCTGGGGTAGTTAATTTTATTTTCCATCAATATGGTAACAGAGCACAGATCCTCTCTATTAACTAGCCTAATGTAAGTATAAAAGCTTGAGTTTGATTTTCTGTTTCCAATTCATATATTGTCATCATTATTGGAAAATTTCCTTGAATTTGTTTCTTTTATTTCTTAATAATGATATATCTTTAAGATATTATAGGCTTTGGTCTTTTTTATTTTATTAAATCCTAATGTTTAATTTACAGTGAATGAACTCTTTTTTTTTTACTCACAAAAAAACGGATCTTGGTAACCAAACTATTTTTAATCATCAGTTTAAAATTCCATAAATAGCCTGCCAGAATTACAATCTTCAATGATCGTCCTCTTTTTAAAGGGCTTGGAACTGGAAAACGTGACCAGATGCACTTGTTAACAGTTTCTTCGTGTCTCCGAAAATAACGCAGAGCAGACTATCCAAACAGCCCTGGGACTCGTAATAATATCACATCTTTTTTTTAACTGTGGTATTTTTTTATATGTTTTATTTAGATTACAAATCGAGTTCAAACCCTTATTGGATTTTTTCCAAAACTTCTTTATTTGAGAAATAAAAACTTTAAGGTTAGCTCCACCCCCCAAACCCAGTTGTTAATTTCGTTAAGGGCAAACCATGTACTCTTCAATGTCCCTGCAGTCCCTGAAGCAAGTTATTCCTAATGCTGGCAGTTTCAATTGGCACCCAAAAAGTTAATAAATAATATGTTTAATGTTTCATTATATCTATTTATGCGCTATAAAAACAAAAAAACAAAGGTTGAACTAAAACAATATAGTCATTTCTATCTGACTTCCATGTTATTGATAGTTTCCCTAATGTTTATTCTCACAAAAATGGTATATATAGGAAATGCCAGTTGTTTACTATGTTTAATTGTGACAAAGACTATTCCCCATGTGAAAAGCAAAAACAGGCGTGGGACCTTTATCCAAAACTGTAGAGAGGAATTCGGTTGGTGAATCCCAAGTAGACGTTGGTGTCATATTGTATCCTTGTCACATGTGTTGTTTGTTCTGTCTATTCATGTCATCCATGTTTTGTTTTGTTTGTATTCCGATTGTTTTTGTAAAAGTGTTTTTTTCCATACACACACAATTGTGAACAAATAATAAGATCATTTTTACAAAAAACACACCAGGAAAACCATGTGTGACATAAACATATAAAATTTCATATTTAATACTTTTTAAAACAAACAAAAAAAAAACATATTACTAACAAAACTTCGCACATTCTTGTAAAATATTTATATTGTATAAACTGTTATAACAATTTTCAATATTAATTAAAATAGGAAATACAATATGTACAATATATAATATATTATTTAAATTATCACAAAAGCTTTTTGTAATAACCCTGAAATAACATATAATAAATGTTCTCTTTTTTATAAACAAACACAAGGTTAAGGTTTAGACTATAAATAAGTTATATTTTGGCTTCCTATTATTTAACTTAATTTCTCCTCCAGTTCAACAGTTCACTTTTGTCATTTCAATCTGGTCTGTTCTTTGATAATAATTTTAATATTTTTTGTAGGGGACTGAATTTTTACATAAAGTTGTGTATAAAATACCTTTAACGCAATAACTGGAACCACATTAAATATATACGTACATTTTTATATTTAGGCCTAACCTAATTAAAGATTTTGTGTATAGAAAGATGCAGTCCTTTTGTCTTTTTGTCAGGAATAAAAAACAATCTTGGTCTGTTCAATGTTATCATTTGGCCACCGATGATAATATAATAAAAGTCACCTATTTACAACCTTGCATAAGGTGTAGTATGTCTTTAAAACCCAGAATTGTTTTTGAATGTTACGAAATAGCCTCCACTGTGCCTTAGCATCTATTTGTTGTTATAAATCAGTTCTGTGCAACATATTTGCACTACGGTTCCATCTTATGAGGGGATCAAGTGGTCTGAAACCTAATTAATACGGTACTTGATTTGTTTATTTTCAATATATAAAGGGCATGTCCCCACACCCCGCAATTGTTATAGTTATTCAGGTGAAGGTGGGGAAGGTGCCCTTTAATACATTGTCACATGAATTCCCACCCCCTTAGACTGGTAATGGTATGGCTCTAAACCAAATAAATAATCCTATTCATATCACCTCACAGTGGAGTAATTAAAGCTGCTATACAAGTGACACCCTGTTGTGGCATTTTTGGTTACAACTAACACCAAAGATAATTTTACTAGAACTATATTTCTATTTGCCAGATACGTATAAGTAAATATGTTTTGGGCTTAAAATTAAATGTAAAAAGACATACGACAAAAAAAAAACACATTTTTATAAACCTGGTATCTAAACATAAACCACACAGAATGATTTCTATTTACATTATTTCTGTTACAAAGCAATAAAATGTACATATGTCCATACATCGTGTTCTCAACACACTTGGCACGTTTCTAACTGCATGACCAAAGGCATTCATTTTATTTATCAGGGACGCACTGAAGTCATGGCCCTGACTTGGGGAAGTAATTCCTTTTGTCTGTGATCTGACAGTTTTTCTGTTTTTGTCAACTCTTCTTTTCCTGTCCTTTTTCTATTTAAAGAACGGTTTATTTTTAGACTTTTTGCCTAACTAACATTAAAAAAAAACAAGCCTTGCAGGTGGTATTTATAGATTCCTTAACTGAAAATGGCTAAAATGTCCTATACATTGCATTTGCAACCAAGACTGGGCAACCTGAATAGAATCATTTAAATTATTTTGTATTCACGTACATCATGACTTTACAAAAATCATTTACTTAGACACCACATTTGACCCAGACTGCACAGATAATGGATTCCAATTAGAACACTTTCTAACACATGGTTTTAATTAGGACGATACTCAACAGGGCATTTCATCTCTTCCTGCAGGGCATTATGTCTTTCTTTCTGGAACGATTAACATAATGACTAAAAATTTTGTTAAGTCCTTTGAAAATTTGCTCATGTACGGCCTGTTTTTTAAATGTCTTTTTTGCTCTTTATTAGTACTAACATGATAAATAACATGAAAAAAAGGCTTATTGTACAGCAATACACCAATGTAATTATTTTCATAGCTGCCATATCTACATACACACACCAACACATATACACTAAACATGCATAATCTTCAGCTGCACACAGCAACAAGGATGAGTGCAGACTCTCGGAATTCCCTAGTCCAATGACCTACCACACACGACAATAGAGGTCATTGGCTAATATGAGTTCACCAGAGGCTCCTCACAGACTGATTACACTAAACTAATTCACCTGAGGCTCCATCACAAGACTGATTACCACACTAAACTAATCACCTTAGGCCTCCTCCCAGACTGATTACCACTACCTAACTCACCAAGCTCCTCCCACCTGATTACACTAAACTAACTCACCAGAGGCTCCTCCCAGACTGATTACCTACAATTAACTCACCAGGCCTCCTCCCAGACTGATTACACTAACCTAACTCACCAGAGAGCTTCCTCCCAGACTGATTACACTAAACTAACTCACCAAGGCTCCTCCCAGACTGATACACTAAACTAACTCACCAGAGGCTGCCTCCCAGACTGATACACAAACTACTCACCAGAAGGCCCTCCCAGACTGATACACTACTCTGTAAGAATTTACCATTTCAGATTCCGAATCTTTTTCTCCTCAACTAGATTCCACTCCTAAGTAGTTTTTTTCCTCACAGTTCGTTTTTTTTTTTATTAAATAAAGCTTACTATCTCAATGGTAAAATATTTAAACATTAAAAAAAAGGAAATCTTTACTTTCTGGTTTATGCATTAGTAAATATTAGTTTTTCCTACGGGCATATTTGGATTTGAAAAAAAGTTTAAAGGCTCTTAAAAATGCAACCGTCTTGAAGAAGAAAAACTCAGCGTTACTGGTTTGGGGCTGATGCCAATAAGGGTGTAAACATCTGCTTTATTCAACAACAGCAACCAAATTAGATGTTACCTTACTGCATGCCCAGTAAAAAGCTAAAATTTGATTGTAAGGCAAAGTTTACACCTCTTATGCATCAGCCTCTACATAGTAAATTCTGTAGTAAGGAAGAGAAGCCTAGAGGGAAGTAATACATCTCCCTGATGAGTCCCAGAAAGGTCTGTAACAAAGAAGTATGGCTCAGAAAAATGTGCTGAATAAAGTGCACTTTCATGGTTCTCCTGCAGAGTGACCTTTCTTGAGGTTCCTACGTGGGTGGTTTACACATTGCCCTGTTTAGTTTAAAACCATCACAAGATTACTTTTCAAAGATATCCTCAATAATAGGGTTTCCATGCACATTGGAGGGGCTTAATTATTGAATTTGCTTTCTTAAGTGCAGGTCAGTGGGGAAAGCTGTGGTACAATATTTGTTATTAACTGCAATGGAACGCAGTGAGCCATCATATGTCAATGTCACTCCCCATAAACCTGCCAGACAGCTCACCTTTCTGAATTGCCTTTGTTTAATAATACAGCGCCTAATGCTGTTCATCCACTCTTGACATACCTTCCCCACTTTTCCATCGTGTTCTATTTACAATCGTTACTATCATAAAAGGGTGATCACAATGAATGGTTCCAGGAGGAGAAACAAAAGCTATTGCCTGAATTATCAAAGATTAAACTGATTTTTTTTAACCACTTAAATTTCTTCTGTAAAGAGAGCCTGGTGCAAAACAGAAAAAGTTGGTAAAACCAGACACATGAAATGACTGAAATGGAATGTGACAAGGTGAGGTCCAATGAGATGTCCTGCTGCATCGTTGGAGTGGGGAAGAAACTTTTTACAACCCCCTCTTACTGAAAATGGCTTGTAAGTAAACCTGCCCCAGTATGGTAAACAACAAATGTGCACATTTGGGGGAGAGACAATGTATTTTCAGATCGCAACTTTGTTCCCCCAATGTATTAATGTCTCTGTGACCGTTAACACATTGTGGGAAAACGTCTATAAGCTGCAATCTTTTGCAGGGTTTTAAAAGCCTAATTGAAATGTTTTTATTTCAGAAAAACAACTTGTTAAGGCTACATCCCAGAATTTCTGTCAAAAACAGGAGAATGAATTGTCAGGTTTCTGGTATATGGGATTGAAGAAAGGAAGGTACTTGTAAATTTAGGCAATAAGAAAGGTCACAGCTGTTAATAATGCTATTGGCTGGTGAATGTTAATTGTAGCAGCCAATTGAATCCCATCTAGTTAAACGAGGAAGTGTCTATGTTACATTGCTTTATACCAAAATACATTGAAAGAATTCAATCAATCTTGTATATTAGTCCATTAATTAGGTGAAATGGTAGTATAAGCATCTACAACCGAATACAGAATAATAAATAATCATAAAACCTCTTATAACAAACATTATTACGGCTTAAAAACATTTGATGAAAAGGAGAATCATAATATTGAAAACCTCACTTCTTTGCATGCTTTGATGCTTTGTAGTGGAATGTCACCTTCAGTGCATTGAACAGTATAGCAGCTCTATCAATAAGGTGCATTGGTAGATACCAAGTCAATGAATGGAAGTACATTTACAATGAAAATGTTATTTTAGATGTTAAGTTTAATTCTACATTCTTCACAAGTATTCCCAAAAGTTCAAAACCTTTATGGGATCTGTTAATGGCCGTCCAACATCTGGAGAAAGTCAACCAATAAAGTCAAAATCATCTAAGCACAGTCCCTGTATTGGTAAGCATAAATCCGTGTCACATGTGTGCAGTTATCTGCCCTCACCCCAACTGCTATTTTTTTTATACCAGTTATTACTGTATTTAATACCAGATATTTAAACAATTCTTTTTCTTCCATTCTATGCTCAATGAGCTTTTATGAACTTGAGCATGTGCAGAAAGGCAGCAGGGAAAAAGTCAGTCATCATTGATGTAGTCAGCAGTCACAGCATTGATTGACTGCATGGAGGGGAGAGACCAGCTTACTCTGCCAGAGTGGAATAATAATTATCCTTAAATATCTGGTTAGTGATTCATCTAATAAAGTGCTGATTATATCAGTTGGGGCATGCAACCAAGTTTTTTTTTTATTTTAAGGGTGAAGATGCCCTTTAGTTTAGATTCTCAGGGTTTTGTTTTTAAATGTCTTTCAAAAGAAAAAAGATCAAATTATAAATATATATATATATATGAACAAGGTACAGGTCAACTATAAAAACCCGGCCAATACTATGGTAATCCTGTGACTGTTGTATTTTCGGATCCTGCTAGTTCCACAATGTACAGATGGACCCCAAAGTTCCAATTTAGAGTTCAAGAGAAAAAAAGGGTGATTGTAATTTTCAGACCGGTTATATAGCAGTATCTGCTTTATGTATAGAAATAACGTACTTTCACCATTAGGGTCTTATCCGTGATAATCGAAATAAAATATGAAAACTTCTGGTTTCAAAAAGTGTACATGCTCAATTCAAACCCTACACAAATAAGGTTAGTTGCCCAAACGTTCTGCCTTCATAGCAATGATCTACTCGGAAGACTTATAAAAGCAACACTGACAGGTATTTTGCAGATAACTCTTTAGCTTCAAACCTTCCTGAAATGTTTTCATTGTCCAAATCGGTTTGTTCGCTGGTTTTCCTATTTAGCTGTAACAAATATGGCAGTCTGCAGGGTAACATATATTGGCCAGTTCTCATGGTCCTTACATTCACTGCAATGTTTCCAGCAATTCCAGGAAGCATATTGAGTACCTTCAATAATTAACACTCATTCAGACCTCTGTAATATTGGACAAGTCTTTAAATGGTAACAGTTCTCTGTGTCGTGTGATTTGCCTTCCTTCTTTTGATTTTATCCGTGAAACCTTTGTCTTTTTACTGCTTGGTTCTCCATAGATGGTAATTTCTTTTTTTGCTGAACAATTTCTCCACTGTACAGGTTTTTTGCCCACAAATGTAATTACCCACCTCGAATCAGCGGATTTGCCTTCTTGATAACAGCAGTTAGATTTATTGAATATTCTGTAATTGGAGTTTCTCTGCTTTCCGATACTGTGATGAATTGTTCTGTTCCCAAGGTTCTATTGAATATCAACGAAATGCTGTGTAAAGGAACTTGTTCACAGAACAAGTTAATGCGACATCTTCTCCTCTGTTTGGCTCTTTGTTCAAAAAATATGAAATCCTTGGGTACGTCTGCAAGTAACAAAAGATAATGTATCTAGTTTTTTCTAAATCTCTTCATCATTGAAAAAAAAAAACAAGAAGTAAATTAGTTTGCATCATCAAGATTCACTTTGGGATCTGGTATAAAGCAGAGATTTAAAATAAAATCTAATCTAACCCTTCTTAAATGTTAATATAATTACAGCTCAGATGTTTTCCCCACCTGTTGTTGATCAAATGTATATGTTTTCATCAAAACAAAATGGGCCCATTACTGGAAAACCAAATTATTGATTCCCTTTCTAATCTGGATAAAAGGAAGGCAGTGCCCTGGATCAATTTGGTTCAAATTCAAAACAGTTGAGGGTTGTTCAAATAGAATCATGGTTCTTATTAGCTGTTAGATTTCATTCATGATTGGCTGGACTGGATTCACCCTTTTGGTATACATAGCTGTACACTCTGGTAATTAATACATACATACTTTCATTTTGCCGGCTGTATAACATTAGAATATGCAAAACAAGTTCCAGTATTTGCCTGAATCAAGTTCCATGAAAAGAACCTAATTTATACATAGGATGGCTCCAAAAAATGAGAGCTAGATAGTGTCAAGAGTGAATTAAGAAGCCAAAGAGAAAATATTAATTGGTCGACGATTCAGTAGTTACCGTCCTGCCTGGTTCGAATCATGGATGTCACTGATAGTTCAAATTTAATTCTAACCATATCTTAAGATAAGGACGAAGAAAGGGAAAAAAACATTTAACGGTGTATCAATAAAGTAAAAGCTTTTCATTTCACTGGCTGATTACACTTAATAGCAGCTGTTAAAATCCTGTAATGTAAAGCCGCACGGTTTCATTATGTAAAAGTTTTATTTACTTAAGAGATTTGAGACTTCCTGTGGAAATAGCTCAGGTTTCCGATGGAGATTCTGTTTATCTTTGCCAAGCACCACAAGGACTCAAAATAAATGAGTTCAGTGACTTGGAAGCCAAGGAGATAAGGTTGTGCTGTTCCTTTGTCAACCCCTGGTAATTACAAACACACCCATAGTCATGCTAGGTGCCAGCAACTTATAAGGGAAAAGTATCACGTAGGTTACTTTAGTTTGAAGTGTGGAGGGGCTTCTATTTCTTGTAATACGGTGACTATCGTCATTAGGAAATAATGGAGCCCATTGGACACCTATCTTATACAGGGAAAATCCCTTACGTCAAACTCTGGATCTCCTCAAGTAGTAGATATACTGTGGTACAACAGAGACGTAGGCATCTCTACTGGAATCTTTCAAGTACTAAAATACCATAGTGATTTTGGCAAGGCAGTAGGTGTTACCGAGTAAGAGACAACATCACACCACGTTTAGGGCAATCACCTGAACATCATTTAGAAACGTTAATCTTCCATAATATCTTGAGAACTGATCCATATCAAAAAATAAGATTTTAGCCCAAGGCCAACAGGACACTTTCAGCCAAACGATAACTTTCCATTTTTTTTCTCATTTGACTGGGGACTGTCAGAAATGCATGTACTCTGACTATACCGGACAACCAATTATTCAAAAGTACCTGTGCACATTTAGAAACTTAATGGAAAAGAACACCTACTGTTCTTGATTTTTATCTGAATTATTTTCCTATTTAGTAATAATACTAAACAGTTATTAATATTCATATTTCTACAGTTTCTATAGGCTTAACCATACGCTCACCTGTTACATAGTAGTTGATTTCTCTTCTTTCACTCCCAATTTTATTTGTAGCAACACATGTATAGACCACCAGATATCCTAGAATTGTCTTGGTGAGGGTTCCTGCATCTAGAAAAATAAAGATTTTTGTTAGGACAAGTTCTTCATCTCAATAATTTGCAAAAATACAATTCTATATGTAAAATGCTATACTTGCCTGTATACCCATACATTTGTTAAAAAGAGCATTTAGAGTTATTCAATGGTAAAGCCCCACACAGAAAAATACCTCTCCCTAAGAGTGAACAGTGAGACACTACACTACACTCTTCCCCCAATCACTGCCCCTGACACTTCTCCAATCTCTGGCATAGGTGAGCAAGTCATGTTAGAAAGGGTATCAGCAAACTGGGAGGAGGTCGCATTTGTCCAAGGTGGACTCTATATGCTGTCCACTCAAAGGGTATCTCCACTGCTAATTTTTTTTGCTATTCAGTTTATTAAAGGACGGAGGTAAAGGAGCTGTGTTTCCTCCTGTTCTTCAATAAAATCTGCAGGAGGTAAACACTCACATGTTCCTCTGCCACGTAGACTGACAGTCCATGGACTCTGCCTTCTATGCCCATGGCATTGCGAATGCCACAGAGTACTAAATTTGTTGGGACCTATCAGACTCCGCAGCAGAGGAGCGAGCGATCTGGTAAGTACCTTTACCTTCTCTCCTGGCTCTGCAGGTTTTATTGAAGAACGGGAGGTAATGCACAGCTCTTTACCTCCCTTCTTCAATAAAATTGATAGCAAAATAGCTTAATAGCTACCTGGTAACTTGCTGTACACCTAACATTACAAAAATAATTAACTGGCCCATTGTTATTCTTTGCAAACCCTAGAACACTCCATTTTCTCTTTACCTATAGTCTGTCTTCCCAATCCTGGCTACTCTGGGGAAAATCACATACAACAGACCATAAGCCGGGAGTATTTTATGTGTTGGTAGACCACAGACATCAAATGTTTCTCATATATCCTTGTACCAGTGTCATTTATTGGAAAGATCTCCTGGCTGTTTATGTGACAACTGCTGATGTGCAAGGGTCACATTATGATGCCATTCCCAGATGATAATTTAAAAATGAAACAGACATATAGCTTCAGTCACGTACTAGGGACCCTAAAAATTAGCTTGGATAAAGATAGAAGATCAGTGCAAAACTGAAATGTGAGAATAAAAATGTCTGGGGTGTGAAATAATCATTAGAGAAAGTGGAAGTTGGCATTTCATACCAAGTACTAAGACTTGTGTACGAGAGAATAAAGAGGAAGTATTGCTATGGAACTCTTCCAGTCATGGCTTAAAATTAAAACCCGAGATGTCTAATCAGCACAGAGACAGGGGTTCGAGTCCAACCTTGGCCATGACTGTAGTTTCTCCCTTTGCCATATGGTTGTATGCCTCTCCTTTGCTTATGATTGTATGTTCTTTCCTGTGCTTTCCCTGTGTGTTTCTTTCTGTGCTTTGGTTGGTATCTTCTCTCTGTGCTTATCACTGCATGTTCTTATTATGCTTATGTTTGTATGTTTTCCCTGTGTTTATTATTGCATGCTAACCCTGTGCTTATGCTTGTACCTTCTCCCTAAGCATATCCTGTTTGTTCTTACATTGTATTTCTCCCTGTGCTTATCACTGTTTGTTCTTACAATTGTATGTCTCCCTGTGCTTATCACTGTTTGTTTTTACGATTGTATGTTCTCCCTGTGCTTATCACGTTTGTTTCTTACATTGTATGTTCTCCCTGTGCTTATCACTGTTTGTTCTTACGATTGTATGTTCTCCCTGTGCTTATCATGTTTGTTTTTACGATGTAGTTCTCCCATGTGCTTATCACTGTTTGTTCTTACAATTGTATGTTCTCCCTGTGCTTATCACTGTTTGTTTTACGATTGTATGTTCTCCATGTGCTTATCACTGTTTGTTCTTACATTGTATGTCTTCCCTGTGCTATCACTGTTTGTTCTTACGTTGTATGTTCTCTCCTGTGCTTATCACTGTTTTGTTCTTACAATTGTATGTTCTCCCTGTGCTTATCACTGTTTGTTCTTACAATTGTATGTTCTCCATGTGCTTATCACTGTTTGTTCTTACAATTGTATGTTCTCCCTGTGCTTATCACTGTTTGTTCTTACAATTGTATGTTCTCCCTGTGCTTATCACTGTTTGTTCTTACAATTGTATGTTCTCCCTGTGCTTATCACTGTTTGTTCTTACGATTGTATTCTCCATGTGCTATCACTGTTTTGTTCTTACAATTGTATGTTCTCCCGTGCTTATCACTGTTGTCTTCGATTGTATGTTCTCCCTGTGCTTATCACTGTTTGTTCTTACAATTGTATGTTCTCCCTGTGCTTACACTGTTTGTTCTTACATTGTATGTTCTCCATGTGCTTATCATGTTTGTTCTTACAATTGTATGTTTCTCCCTGTGCTTATCACTGTTTGTTCTAACGATTGTAGTTCTCCATGTCTTATCACTGTTTGTTTCTTACAATTGTATGTTCTCCCTGTGCTTATCACTGTTTGTTCTTACAGTTGTATGTTCTCCCTGTGCTTATCACTGTTTGTTCTTACAATTGTATTCTCCTTTGCTTATGACTGTTTTTCTTCTACTTGTATGTTCTCCCTGTGCTTATCACTGTTTGTTCTTACGATTGTATGTTTCTCTCGTGTGCTTATCACTGTTGTTTTACAATTGTATGTTCTCCCTGTGCTTATCACTGTTGTTCTTACAATTGTATGTTCTCCCTGTGCTTATGACTGTTTGTTCTTACAATTGTATGTTCTCCCTGTGCTTATCACTGTTTGTTCTTACAATTGTATGTTCTCCCTGTGCTTATCACTGTTTGTTCTTACGATTGTATGTTCTCCCTGTGCTTATGACTGTTTGTTCTTACAATTGTATGTTCTCTCCCTGTGCTCATCACTGTTCTTATGATTGTATGTTCTCCCTGTGCCTGTGCTTGAATATTCTCCCTGTACTTGCATGAGTTTTATCCAGGTATTCCGTTTCCTCCCTACAACCACATAAACATACCGATTGGTTGGGTATGTGTGTGTGATAGGGTGTTTGGATTATAAGCTCTTGGGGTAGGGCCCGAAGTGAATGGACAAACCTAATTGTAAAGTAATGTTTAATATGTTATTATTATTATTATTGCGGATTTCTATAGCGCCAACATCTTCCATAGCGCTTTACAATTACATGTATTCATTCACATCAGGCCCTGCCCCGAAGAGCTTACAATCTAAGCACATTTATTTAACATATACAACCTATCAGTATGTCTTTATGATTGTGGGGGAAACCGGAGTGCCTGGAGGAAACCCACGCAAGAACGGGGAGAACATACAAACTCCTTGCAGATGTGTCCAAGGGTGGATTCGAACCCAGGACCTCATCTCTGCAAGGCATCAGTGCTAACCACTGAGCCATTGGATTCCTGAATGAATGATGAATGAGAATCACTATATTAAAACAATGTGATTACCTAAAACATAGTGAGATTGTAAGTACAGCTTGCCTCCTACTACCCATGGTGCTCTGCTTCTAGCAGTGTCTTGCACCTCAGCCAAATGTTTAATTGGCTCCAGCACCACATTTGAAAATTACACTATTACCTCCCAACATTTGAAAGTTTGAAAGAGGGACAGGTGAAGAGCATGCCCACTTTTCTAAGGCACCACCCACTTTGTTTAGGTTACGCCCATATTAAATGATCGGTAATTTTACACAAAAAAAACAATTCTTTGCTAAGTGCGGTCAGACGATAGTCACACGTGTGTATGCATTTAGTCAAGGGTCTTTCGTTGATCTGCCATGGCTAATCAATGAACGAACACCGACCAAGCGCATACACACGTGCTCTGGGAAAGAAGCAGCCAATCAGGGTCCATGCCACGGCTGCACTGTGGGACCATGACGTGGACCCTGGTTGGCTGCTTCTTTTCCAAAACAGCCAATCAGATTGCAATACTTAGTTACAGGAAATGAATCTGCGCTCATTGACATTTATTGCAGCTGCGGACTGGAATCGAGATAGCAGGTGGCCGCGGGATTTTTGCAAATGTCACAGGACTGTGGGATTCTTGTCCTATTGTGGGATAGCCCTTCCCCCCCTCCCTCCCATCATCTGGATCCATCCTCTCCATTGACAGCAGCTACATCTGTGATTGGCTGCCTCTCAACCAATCACAGACGCGGCTGCCAGTCCGGCCCCTGCATGCAACTTCTACAAGCATGGAGCCGGATCAGAGAGAGAAGGGGCTGTAAGTAGCGATCTTAACATTTTTTTTCAAGAAATATCAAAGTGGTTGGAGGTGGGCAGGGGGCACCTACCTTATGGACAAACTTTATTTTTAGGGTGGACATGCCCGTTAAGTATCCTTTTAGTAGTGGTAACACAAGAAATTATATCAACATCCAAAGTGGACAAAGGCGGTGAGAGCCATTCGCTGAATAAACAGGAGTTTCTCAATAGTTTCCAATTTTCGTGTTGGTGCCATTTATAGTTACATCATTTGGACCAGTGACCCTGCTGGAGTCTACCACACCCACTGATTCCAAAGACCCAGATATGCAAACATGTACTACCATGATTCACAGTCTCTTCAAAAAGGAACCACCTGAACTAAACCGTGTTATAAGCTGTGTCATAAGCCCCACCCCCAAAAATCGATATTTTCTGAAGCTAGTTACAGACCTGCAACAATTCTCTATTCATTACCTATGGACGCCTTAGGGAGAGATTAAATTATTTTTAGGCTTGTGATTAAGAAGCTCAGGGGTGGGGCTTATGATACAGCAAATAATGCTCTGTCCCTGCAGTGGGCATGCTCCAACCCTAAACTTGGGCAGATCCCAAGTACTAGTGATGTCACAGTTTGCAGTACTAGCAGGAAAAACACCCTTTATACTGCTGCCACTTGGGATGCACTGCAGCTAGAAGCATGATCCTGGAGTCACTTTAAAGGTATGAGTGTGTCCTTTTTAATAAAGGCCGCTAGTATGGAGTCCACAATTCCCCTTTAATGAAACCTGAAGAGCTTTTCTCTCATTCATACACTATAGATGATAGTATACTCTGCTGACAGTATTCATTCCTTTCCATATAAACAATATACATTATCCATTTCCTTACTTTATTCTTCTCTTCAATCATTTGTGTGCGCTCTGTGATGCTCCATATTGAATTTCCAAAGCTGCTGCTATTCTTCACGTTTATCAAGAGAACAGAATTTCTGGTGTTTTCTGAGTGAATATCACATCTGTACAAGAGAAAAAAAATTGTATGTATGAAATTAAATGTATTTTACATGTCATTAGAATTAGTCATCTAGAGGTGTCCTGAAGATGAGTTCACGTACATGTAACCATCAGCCTTCAACTCCCTGTATCCCTGATACTGCTTTTCATGACTAATCGCCTGGTTTTATAGTTTGTTTGGGAATTCTTATGTCTGTACCCTCTGAACTAATTCAACAAAATCAGACAAAATATTCAATGAAATTTATGGAAACTCCCTGACAGTTCCCTGGGAACACAGGTGACAAGATAATGTAGCGGCAAGGAAGGGCTTGTCTTGTCTTGATTCATGTAGGAATGGAATGAGTTGTCCCTCTCAAGATGTGAGTCAGCAGGAAGGAATAGGTTTCACAGACCGACAACCTCTCAGGTTTTTTTCCATTGCATACAAATAGCCTTTTAAATGAAACTTGTAAGATGGTCAATGCTGTTAACACTATGATAACATCTCCTGTGCACATAGCATTTACATGAAATTTGTCAGTAAAACAAACTTGATACATAAACTTGGAGTTAATCCAGGGATATTTCTCATTGCCACTTAGAGTCAGGAAGGAATTGTTTTCCTCTACATACAGTTTTTTTTTTTTTTGCCTTCCTCTGGATCAAGTGTTAGGCAGGAAATGTGGGTATTGCTGAGTAGGTTGGACTAGATGGATGTATGTCTTAAGTCAACTTCAAATACTATACTATACTATACTGTACTACATTTCCCAATACCAATAGGTAATCTGTCAGTCAGTGGTAGCACTGATATTTCAACCTGACAGATCATGAGCCTTATTGATTGATAGATGATAACTGAAAATCCCAATTAGTCAACAGGCTTATCTAAACACAACATCAGGCTGGGTGATTGATCTGGTGACAAGGTTGGATGGTTGATTTCCAGTGATAATTTCTGGGGAGATTAACAATGCTAGGGAATTGTAGGATGCTGGGACATTTTGGGATACTGACAAATTGTATGATATTGGGGATTGTAGGATGCTGTGAATTGTATGATATTGGGGATTGTAGGATGCTGGGGATTGTATGATATTGGGGATTGTAGGGTGCTGGGATTGTATGATATTGGGGATTGTAGGATGCTGGGAATTGTATGATATTGGGGATTGTAGGATGCTGTGAATTGTATGATATTGGGAATTGTAGGATGCTGGGGATTGTAATGATATTGGGGATTGTAAGGATGCTGGGGATTGTATGATATTGGGGATTGTAGGATGCTGGGATTGTATGATATTGGGGATTGTAGGATGCTGGGATTGGATGATATTGGGGATTGTAGGATGCTGGGATTGTATGATATTGGGGATTGTAGGATGCTGGGATTGTATGAATATTGGGGATTGTAGGATGCTGGGATTGTATGATATTGGGGATGTAGGATCTGGGGATTGTTGATATTGGGGATTGTAGGATGCTGGGGATTGTATGATATTGGGATTGTAGGATGCTGGGAATTGTATGATATTGGGGATTGTAGGATGCTGGGATTGTATGATATTGGGATTGTAGGATGCTGGGATTGTATGATATTGGGGATTGTAGGATGCTGGGATTGTATGATATTGGGGATTGTATGATGCGGGATTGTATGATATTGGGGATTGTAGGATGCTGGATTTGTATGATATTGGGGATTGTAGGATGCTGGGATTGTATGATATTGGGGATTGTAGGATGCTGTGAATTGTATGATATGGGGATTGTAGGATGCTGGGATTTGTATGATATTGGGGATGTAGGATGCTGGATTTATAATTGGTGATTGTAGTGCTGGGATTGTATGATATGTGGGATTGTAGGATGCTGGGATTGTATGATATTGGGGATTGTGGATGCTGGGGATTGTATGATTTGGGGATTGTAGGATGCTGGGGATTGTATGATATTGGGGATTGTAGGATGCTGGGATTGTATGATATTGGGGATTGTAGGATGCTGGGATTTGTATGATATTGGGGATTGTGGATGCTGGGAATTTGTATGATATTGGGGATTGTAGGATGCTGGGTTGTATTATATTGGTGATTGTAGGATGCTGGGATTGTATGATATTGGGATTGTAGGATGCTGGATTTGTATGATATTGGGGATTGTAGGATGCTGTGGATTGTATGATTTGGGATTGTAGGATGCTGGATTGTGATATTGGGGATTGTAGGATCTGGGATTGTATGATGGGGATTGTGGATGCTGGGATTGTATGATATTGGGGATTGTAGGATGCTGGGATTTGTATGATATTGGGGATTGTAGGATGCTGGGATTGTATGATATTGGGGATTGTAGAATGCTGGAATTGTATGATATTGGGGATTGTAGGATGCTGGATTGTATGATATTGGGGATTGTAGGATGCTGGGATTTGTATGATATTGGGGATTGTAGGTTGCTGGGATTTTGTATGATATTGGGGATTGTAGGATGCTGGGATTTGTATGATATTGGGGATTGTATGATATTGGGGATTGTAGGATGCTGGGATTTGTATGATATTGGGGATTGTAGGATGCTGGGATTGTATGATATTGGGGATTGTAGATGCTGGGATTTGTATGATATGGGGATTGTAGGATGCTGGATTGTATGATATTGGGGATTGTAGGATGCTGGGATTGTATGATATTGGGGGTTGTAGGATGCTGGGATTGTATGATATTGGGGATTGTAGGATGCTGGGATTGTATGATATTGGGGATTGTAGGATGCTGGGATTGTATGGGGATTGTAGGATGCTGGGATTGATGATATATTGGGGATGTAGGATGCTGGGATTTGAATGTATTGGGGATTGTAGGATGCTGGGATTGTATGTATTGGGGATGTAGGTGCTGGGATTTGTATGATATGGGGATTGTAGATGCTGGGAATTGTTGATATTGGGGATTGTATTGGATGCTGGGAATTGTATGATATTGGGGATTGTAGGATGCTGGAATTGTATGATATTGGGGATTGTAAGGATGCTGGGAATTGTAGATATTGGGATTGTTAGGATGCTGGATTGGTATTATATTGGGGATTGTAGGATGCTGGGATTGTATGAATTGGGGATTGTAGGATGCTGGGATTGTTGATATTGGGATTGTAGGATCTGGTTGTATGATATTGGAATTGTAGGATGCTGGGAATTGTTGATATTGGGGATTGTAGATGCTGGGATTGTATGATATTGGGGATTGTAGGATGCTGGGATTGTATGATATTGGGGATTGTAGGATGCTGGGGATTGTATGATATTGGGAATTGTAGGATGCTGGGTTGTATGATATTGGGGATTGTAGGATGCTGGGAATTGTATGATATTGGGGATTGTAGGATGCTGGGATTGTATGATATTGGGGATTGTAGGATGCTGGGAATTGTATGATATTGGGAATGTTAGGATGCTGGGAATTGTATGATATTGGGGATTGTAGGATGCTGGGGATTGTATGATATTGGGGATTGTAGGATGCTGGGAATGTATGATATTGGGGATTGTAGGATGCGGGGATTGTATGATATTGGGATTGTAGGATGCTGGGAATTGTATGATATTGGGAATTGTAGGATGCTGGGAATTGTATGATATTGGGGATTGTAGGATGCTGGGGATTGTATGATATTGGGGATTGTAGGATGCTGGGAATTGTATGAATATTGGGGATGTAGGATGTGGGGATTGTTGTATATGTGGGATTGTAGGATGCTGGGTTGTATGATATTGGGGATTGTAGGATGCTGGGGATTGTATGATATTGGGAATTGTAGGATGGCTGGAATTGTATGATATTGGTGATTGTGGATGCTGGGGATTGTAATATTGGGGATTGCAAGGTGCTGGGAAATTTTAGGATACTTAGATTGTAGGATGCTGGAGGATTGTCAGGATGATGGGGATTGGAGGGTGAAGGGAAATTTTAGGATACGGGATTGTTGATGCTGGAGGATTGGGATCCGGGGGATTGTAGGGTGATGGGAAAATTGTAGGGATGCTGGGGGGTGTAGGATGCTGGGGGGTTGTAGGATGCTGAGGGGTTGTAGGATGCTGGGGGGGGTTGTAGGATGCTGGGGATTGTAGGATGCTGGGGGATTGTAGGATGCTGGGGGTTGTAGGATGCTGAGGGATTGTAGGATGCTGGGGGGTTGTAGATGCTGGGGATGTAGTGCTGGGGGGTTGTAGCTGGGGGATTGTAGGGGGAATGCCGGGGGTTTGTGGATACGGGGGTTGTAGTGCTGGTGGGTTGTAGGATGCTGGGGGATTGTAGGATGCCGGGGGGTTGTAGGATGACGGGGGGTTGTAGATGCCGGGGGGTTGTAGGATGCCGGGGGATTGTAGGATGCCGGGGGATTGTAGGATGATGGGGGTTGTAGGATGCTGGGGGATTGTAGGATGCTGGGGGGTTGTAGGATGCTGGGGGGTTGTAGGATGCCGGGGGATTGTAGGATGCCGGGGGATTGTAGGATGCCGGGGGATTGTAGGATGCCGTGGGATTGTAGGATGATGGGAACTGTAGGATCACGGGGGAATTGTAGATTCTAGCTGTTTCAAGGGTTTAGAAACCCACAGATAAAATGAGTGTGCCATCGAATTGTGTACTATACACTATATGCAGTTGTTGTAGATTTTGTAGATATCAGTAACAGTCAGAGTTCCTTCCTAGAGTTCCTTAGAGTTCAGTCAATTTTAAGAGAACGTGGGGGAAAGGAACTTGTGTATTCTTGGCTCAGTAACTGCCTGTCCTTGAATACAGACTTGTGCTTTTCCTACTATTAACAAATAATTGAGGAATAGACTTTTAACACAAGTCATCATTTCTATTTTAATATTGCAAACGAAGAAAAGGGGGGCCAGGGAAGAGGAAAAGAGCCATAAATCTGGCAGCGCTCACTGGCAGGAAGCAGGGGAGATCCAACTATTTTATTATTTTTAATAAAGAGAAGTTCCACACTTCCACCCGCAGTTGACACTCTTTAACTATTTCCCCACTTGCCATACATTGACACAATGGTAGAACAAGAGGGGTGCAAAATGGACACCCCTCCCCCTTAAAAACTTCTATAGATTTTATTATTGTTTATTTGAACAGGGAATATTGTGTTTGGACCTAGCCTAGGAGAGCTGTCCTTCATTAATATTCATCAACATCCACTAGACTGGGGATTTCAGTCTGGGGAAAAACGATGAGCATTAGGGATTCCGTTGGCTGTTGTTTCAATGGGTGTCTAGATTACTCTAGCTTCTAGTATATAGAATGACTGAAGGAGTTAAGATGAACTTTGCAAGAGATGGAACTATATGGCCCTTAAGAATATATTGAAGGAAGTAAATTGTGCCATGTTTGAAGATGTAGAGATAACAGCAGTGCTGGGAACGATCTTGTATGTTGGAGGAAGCCAAACAACGAGAGGAAAACGCTCCTGATTTTGCACAGGAAACTGAAAACACCTCCTGCCAAACGGAGATAAGAAAGCTCCCATGGCCTGTTCTGGACAAGGCCACAGTTATCAACCTTGGGCTGTAACAGTTAAAAGTCCTCTGGGTAATCAGCTTCATTTATGTTCATTTATCCCCTGGTTCTTAGAGAGATCCTTTTTTTTTTTTTTTTTATTGCTGCTGCCCATTATGGACGGTATGCCACACACAATAGAGTGTTTTAATTATAACTGCTAAATGAATTACCACTTCCTGGGCAAGCGTCTTCTACATGACATGTGTACACAGCACTCGTGCAGCTTTATAAATGGGATTTAGAACAGAGCTGGGGCACACAGTTAACATTAAATCCGCAATACACACACATTGGGCTGGTTTCCTATGCAAGGAACCATTCTTTGAACCTTACTAATAGGAGAATAGATGTGAAAACTCCTAGCACCAGTTTATTGGAAAGGCAAACAGGAAATATCCACTGAGCTATACAGCCAATTATAAATATACAGATTACTAAATATACAGTTATATGAAAATGATTAGATATTTCATATTGGATGAATATTAAAGGCCATGTTCACCCTTAAAGGGCATGTCCACCCCCAAAACCAAATTCTCCCCCACTACTGGCCCCACTCTGTAATGTGTAAAAATTCTTACCTTACATCCCTGCTCCAAATGGTTCTCCTGTAATGTCCCTCCAAAGTCCCAGAAAGTGAACACAGGGAGCCTGGCTGCAGGGAAATTGTTTTGTGCCTCTGAGGCTTCCTCTGAGAGGTTTGTGGCTTGCTCAGTGCAGCCCCCCCCCCCCCCTTCCCTCCAGATCCATGTTAGCTTTACAGTTCACCTAGTGTTAAATCCCCTTATCTTGTAAAAAAAAGTCAGCCGAATAGTACTTACTTTGCATGTTTACCCCGGTGTTCTACACTGCTGGAAGCCACGTCCGTGATTGGCTGCCTCTAAGCCAATCACGGACGCGGCTGCCAGTCCGCCCCCCTGCATGCAAGCAGAGGGCCTGTGTGAACACCACGGGAAGAAGGCGCTGTAAGTAGTAATCGGGGGAGTTTTTTTTACAAGACAATATAGCGGTTGGGGGTGGGAGAGGGAGCCCTACACCAGAAAAATTTGGAAAATTATGTGGACATGCCCTTTAATACAAAAAAATTGGTCAATTATTTGTTACCTGCCCCCAACCCCAACTGATATATTGAACTTTATTACCTGCTTTACTAACATAACTTTAAGGATTATTATTGTTCCTATTCTGGCAGAGTAAGCTGGCCCCTCCCTCCAGTCAATCAAGGCTGTGACAACTGACATCACAGCCAATGAATGACTATTGTTTCACCTGGTACATCCTCTGCACATGCTCAAGCTTAGAGCAGAGGGAGGAAGAAGGAATAGAACCTATCTTTAAATATCTGGTTACAAGTACATGTAATAAACTGGGGAAAATAGCAGATACCTGACAAGTACCCAGTTTTTTTGAGAGTGGCCATGCCCTTTAAAGACTAGCCCAAGGCAGACCAGGATATAAATCTGCCCTGTCAGTTTCTGGTAGTAAAGCACTGGTTCGAATACTCTTAAAGGAGAAATTAAAGTGTCAAACTTAAAATGTGTGAAAGATTCAGAAGCAAACCAGCACCATGAATCGCTACCGTAAACTTAAAGCTTCTTTAAAAAGTTCAGCATATAGCTTGAAAACAGAGGAAGCTGCAAACACACATCTCAGCTGTCTCTGCCACTGGTCCAATCACGGTCGAGAGTCCAATTCCCGGCAGAGCTGAGCAACATCATTTCCTGCGCTCTAGGGGGAACCAACGGTAAATATAACTTCTATACAGTTAAAGGGTGACATCAGTTCTGGGTGCTGGATTGCTTTTAGAGTACTTGAAGGATTGGACAGAAAGAGAGGCCATTCAAAATCATGTTATTGAGCATTTTTGAGTTATTACATGAGTAACATGAGTTATTTTCCCTTGCATAGACGTTAAGCGTTTTGGTAAATACGGACACCAGATATTTTAATGTGTAAATCACAAAAAAAACAAAAAAAACATGGAAGCCAGTATAAGGCAGTTTCTGCTCAACAATATTTATTGACTTTGACTTTTCACCGCCTTTCCCTTTAGTAAGACTGATGGAATGAAATTTAGTTTTTTATTTACTTTACTCAGTATTTTATTTCTGTCTATTCTGTTTAGACAAAAGGCAGTTTAGTTCTGTTCACTTCTAACGTCGAAGTGTCACATTCAGTTCTATTCATTATGACTGAGCACTTTCAGCACCTCAGACAGCCACCTGCCTTCCTGCACGTTAGCTTCCTGCTTGATATCCCATTCCCTCCCTCAGTGGGTCCTACGCAGCTTAACCATCACTTTTAAACTTTCTATATTAAAGATCATGTCCACCTTTAAAGGGCATGTCCACCCTTATTATAAACTTTTGCCATATTATAGTATATCTTCCCCCAGCCCCAAGGGGCTGCAGTACGCATGCCAAACTTCTCCCGGGGGTGAGACAGGAGGCAGAGTCCTATATGGACTCTGCTATCCTCCTGGTGGGCAGTTTTTGGAAATTGTGGGGGGGACTACAGGAGAACCATATGGAGCTGGCATGTGAAGTAAGGATTTTATTACATTACATGATGGGGCCATTAGTGGGGGGGATTATAGTTTTGAGGGTGGACATGCCCTTTAAAACAAAAAAATGGTCACATGTCCATTACCTGCCCCCAACCCCAACTGATATATTCAGCACATTATTATGTATTACTAACCAGATATTTAAAGAGTATGTACACTGTAAATCCAACCTACTATTAATAGATAGCTTGGCAAAGGGATTTTCCCAGTCTCGTGGGGGCATACCTGAAAGGTTCGGAGGAGGACCGAACCTTTCAATGAGTAAAGGAGGTAGGGTATAACACTTTACATTTAAAGCATAAGCTATCTAGTAATAGTACGGTACGTTGGATTTACAGTGTACATATCCTTTAAGGATGACTATTTTTCACATTCTGGTAGTGTAAGCTGACTCCTCCCTCCATACAGTCAATCAAGGCTGTGACTGCTGACATCTGACTACTAATTCTCCTGCTGCCTCCTCTGCACATGCTCAAGGTAATAAAAAGCTCATAGTGCAGAGGAAAGAGGCAGAATGGAAAATAACTTATCATTAAATATCTGGTTACAAATGCATGTAATAAACTGGTAAAAATAGCAGTTGGGGTTGCGGGCAGATAACTGACAGGTTTCTAGTTTTTGGTTGTATGGGTGGACATACCCTTTAAAGGCCGCATTTACTTAGATATCATTCTATTTAATAAAGAATAAAGAATTAGGCCCACAGCTGGTGAAGAACAATAACTCCCAGAATACATAGGGATCCAAAGGCCAGTTGGACTATCCTTCTACCTTACTTATATTCCAGGGATCTTAATGGCTGCAGTCACTTAAGAGAATCGTTATTGCTGGAAGGACACTGATCTGTCTGCATAGAAATTGCATTGTCTACACAGACATAAATCCCCAGTGATAGGGTCTGGCTATAGACTATTTCTATAGTCTATATCAATTCAGCAAGAGACGATGCTGCAAATGGAGAAGAAACGGTTAACCTGAACAATAACAATTAAATAATGTAATAAGGCCCAGAATTGAATCATCTCCTTTCCAAGTGTTTGAGGCCTGGCCCCCTGCATACATTGAAAAACATCTAGTTCTCCTCTTTAATTATATATTATGGATTTATATAGTGCCAACATCTTCCGTAGCTGTTACATTCACATCACAAAGAGCTTACAATCTAAGCACATTTATTTGACACATACAACCTATCAGTATGTCTTTATCATTGTGGGGGAAACCGGTGTGGCTGGGGGAAACCCACGCAAGCACTGGAATCCACAGGAATTAAGGTGAGTGACAAATCAACTCACCAAAAATGAGGAAAACAGATTCAACAGGCCAATCAAAATGTGACAGAAATCCTTCCCCTGACACAACTAGTATTAGCAGATGATTGTGGCTGTGACCTAAAATCTGTATTGTTAAATATGATTTTCTGATATTTTATTGTTAGATTTTACAAGCCTCATCTGTTGCTGTATTTGAGGGGGAAAAGTTTACCTTGCCCTGTGCAGACATGGCCGCCAATGCCAAGTTATGGTGGGAGGTGGAACTCCATACACCGTACATGTGAGAGACTGCTTACTGCCCAATGGGTAAAGGATAGGCTCTTGCATAGACACAGATTTTTCATAAATGAGTGGTTTCACTACAAAAAAATACATAAAGAAACAAAATATTAAGCACAAGTAGAACATACAGAACAATAAAGACAAAAGAGCCCCCATAATCTATAATGCTTACCATTAACCACCAGGGTTACTGTAAAATTTTTGGTCAGTTTCCATTGCTTTAGCTGTAAAACAATAGTGTATTTCCCTGCATCTTCTTCAGAAACATCCCTGATAGTTATGGAATATTTGTCTGTGCCAATGTATCGGGTACATCTCTCCGAGGCAGGTAAGCCATCTTTTAACCTAAAGTTTATAGACACATTAAGATTCACGTGATTAATTATGTCATAGACTGCCAAGATATGAAAACCCATGCAACATTTTAGTGAATTTCTTTAAAAACTGTTAATAAAATCTTGGCTTTACAAAATAATATACTGTATTATCATATTAATCTTGGGAATCTGGATGCCACGGCAATTTCATGATCCGAGATTGTTTGGAAGCTTGTTCAAGCATTATAAGGTCCTTAAAGGAGAATTATACTTGTGCAAAAATGAGGCTCCTCCCACAGCCATTGTCACTGACAAGTCTCCCATCTCTGACATTGGAGAACATATGTTAATGAAGGAGGGGGAACCAAAGTTTTTAAATTTAAAGGATATCGAAAATTACTGGTAGTAATAAATATAGTTGTGGTTGGTCTAGTAAACCTCAAATACTTTCTTATTATGCTTGTTTCATTTATATATCTTAATAGATATTTTATTACTGTTAGCATTGAACCATTATTTTAGTTACATTCTCTCTTTAAATTGGTAAGGAACAAAATGTAAGATAGATATCATCTCCAGCATTTTTCCCAGCCACCAATTTCCCTGCACATACGCGTGTTCCTAGAAATGATACTGGTGCTATTTATAGGGAACATTTTATCCCTTTTGTTCTGATGACTGAACTTGTGCTCTCATTCAGTAAATAAAAATAACGGAATATTTTTAGATTATGGAATTTAGAACATGTGGAAAAATTCCTTCTTTCTCTTCTCCTTCTGTTTCTTCCTACCCCATATTAATTTACCCCCACCCCCCATAGACTCCATGGGAAACCACTCAGAATTCTGTTAGCTGCATATTTGTGGAAAGGATATTTAACTATTTACAGAAAAGACAAAAACGCATAGCTTTCTCAATTCCTATTGGCCAATGATATTTCCTACTGGCTATAAAAACACAAAGGAGAATTTAGGAACATAGCGGAAAGCAGAATAAATGCTCATGTTTGATATTAACTTTAATCCAATGTTCAAAATGTACAGAATATCATCTACACATACAGAAGATTAAATCCTGTGTTTTACATACTGCAGTGTTTGGATTATTGTGTGTGCACTGATGTGCAGAATTCTGTGCGTGAGCACAAGGCTCCATAATCATATACAGGCTGTTTCGGGCGAGTAACGTTTATTGTAGGACGGGCGTTAGGACGGGTGAAACAGGTGTTTTTGATGGGGTGTTGTTTATGATCTGCCAGGTTGGATCATCAATGAGGTCCGACTGAGCACCCATGGGTTAATCGATATTTGCCCGAAATAGCAGTTCGGTACACATCATACAGTATGTGTGCACTAAGCTTTACAGAAGAGTAAGCAGTTGCAATAGAACTAAATAAGTTTAAATAAGAACTTTGGTATTCACAAGCACGATACAACTTAAAAAAAAGTTAAATAAATTGCCATATATTGCGTGCGAGCTGGGTATTCAACCAACCCTCTATTTAAACCTTGGCTGAAGGAATTACGTAAGCTTTGACGTTGTCCATGATGTCAAAGTTTTAGCAATTAAATGCGTTTCCTTCCTAAATCCTAATCTGAATATAAGTCTAGAAGACTTTAGCTGCTACTAAAATGTGTTATCCTAGAGAAATCTGTCACGCCAACCTTTGTTTTAGGTAATATATTAAGTTAAGAAACTTTAGATCAGTTACAGATAGCATTGTTTACTAAAGGTATTTGAAGTCTTGTTTTTTTTTAAATTTAAAAATTCTGCACCAGTGCCAAGAATCAATGACAATAGTTCATTTAGGTGAACCACAGATCCCCTTCACAATACAAATGACGAAGGTCAAACTAGTCTATAATTAGAACTGTAATTGATGTGAAGAACTTGCAGTATCATCTGTTTATTATCAATAAGCCAGACAAAACACAGATTCTAGGTTTCAGGGTTACTTATATCAATGAACATTCTTAATAAGGCTACTTAGTGTGAAGCAAACATCTGGCACATGTTAAATGATGAACTTAATGATTTTCAATAAAACGGATGGCAAATGTTATATGATGTACAGGACCTAAGGTGCCCATACATACAGATTAGCTGCCAGACCAATCATGCGACATACAATCAATTACATGCCGTGCTGGATCTTCTTTGCGGCCAACATACGATCGCAAGGTATGTCTGTCATTAAATCGGTCTCACTCCAGCACTTATACCCATTCCATTGTATCTAAATAAGATCTGAGAAGGCGGTTCTGGTGAAATTGATTGTATGTTGCATGATTGGTCTGGCAAGTAAGCTATATCTATGGGCACCTTTGCTTATAGGAGAATGTTGAAAAAGACATTTCCCAGAATTCCTGAGCATAAAGAGTCTAATGGGGGATGCCATAATATGATGTGAAACCACAGAGGTCTCTGCTAATATTTCTGATAAAGTGTAGGTCTCCAATGTGTGGGTATCAGTATAACTCTTCCCCCAGTATAACTCTTCTTGTCTGCATCATAGATGTAAAATATCGGTGTGCAGCTTCTATACATATATACCAAATACTGAACACAAAGGACGTTAATCATTGGACTTACCATATAACCTCTGGTGCAGGGAATGCTCTAACTTTCATCGAAATATGAAAAGACTTATCTCCAGAAACAGCCTCTAAAACACCACTTGTTCTGGGTTTAACATTAATAAATGGCTTTGCTGCAACAGAAACATTGCATGTTAGAACCTACCAGCTTCAGGTAAGGAGATTAGTCATTTGCTTATTCCTAAACTATTCCCTGCCCTAAAGTGAGAATAAAGTTTTCTCTGGCAGTTCTGTCTATACTTACATATTTAACCAGCGCTTTTCGATTACAAAGACAAAATGCTAGATATTGTTTCATTCCATAGATATTGAGAATGTTCTGTGTGTATTATAATTTCACTTGATGTTTTACACTGCATGATTTTAATGCACTAATACTGGGTCCACATTAATACACATTAATAAGGATATATACACTAACAGAAAAATATACTTTTTTATTAAAAAACAAAAATATTGCAGAGGTGATAATCACAATAAGATTTTAGGGCACAAAGGTTCAGATGTCAGTCTGAAAGTTCTTTTTTGTTCTGGAAAAGGTATCTGCCTCCTCCCTCTGCTCAATGAGTTTTTTTTTATAAGCTTGAGCATGTGCAAAGGAGGCAGCAGGGGAATCAGCTGTCAATCATTGGCTGTGATGTCAGCAGTCACAGCCCTAATTGAGTACATGGAGGGAGGAACCGGCTTACTTTAATATCTGGTTCATAATACATCTAATAATGTACTAAAATATCAGTTGGGGTAACAGACTTTAAATGGTGGACATGCCCTTTAATTTTAGTATTTATGATCTGATTCACACATTCTAACATGGTAAAGTGACTTTGCATTTTAGGAAGTCTAAAAGCGGGTAGTGAAACTGAGTCATGAGTAGCAATGGTCAAGCTGTATAGGACCCACTGAGGTGTGAATAGGAAAACTCTTGGGCTTACCTTAGAACAAGGCAGTCTTCTGCTAGAGTTCTGCCAGTCTGGACTTGCTCTGCCCCCACACCTGTCCATTGGAAAGATGCAGCTCTTGCAAAGCCTGTCTTCTGACTGGTCAGACCCAGGGACCAGACACAAGTGGGAGTGGGGTGAACTAATACGACAAATGGAACTTTGGCAGAAGACTGCAAGTCATTTCATTGGGAGGGGGACGGGTGGGTTCAGTACAGTTAAAATAGATAAACAATGGTGGAGGTGCACTCTATCCAACTATGGGTGCAGACGCCTCGTGGGTTCTTCCCCTTGGAACCAACAGCTTCGCAGGAAAAAAGACAATTGAGGGTCGCACTCCAAAAGATTAGAAAACTTTTATTGTGATCCACACATCACACGTCACAACGTTTCGGGGGAATGCCCCCTTCTTCAGGTGAACTGTTCAGTACAGTTACCCTTTAAAAATGATGGTTTGTGTCAACTGCATGTATGGAACTCACAAGAAGAAGTGGTGAGTTATGGGTTGGGCGTGGATAATGGTTTTGCAGGTGTGAGTCTGTTTTCTAAACAATATTACATTTTAATAAGTTATATCACTTGCTAACACATGCAATAAATGTAATAGAACAATGTATAATACCAGTGTATGTACCATAAGATATTACCATGAATACGAACTGTAGTTTTTACAGATCTTGTAGAAGGGCCATTCTTTGCTATGCAGATATAATCTCCTTCATCATATTTCTTCACTTCTTTTATTGTTAGGATGCTGTTGAACACATTTACTCCAGGCTGGGATTTTCCCATGATCCTTTTTATCAAAGCAATAATTCCAAAATTCTATAGCAAATAACATTTTCCAATTAGTTGATTTTTCAGCACCATAGAAAGCACCATCCTAACACGACCCACCCTGGAAATGCCCATTGATGGCCATTAAAGGCTTAAGCTAAGTACAGACGTTGATGAATGAGTGGTCAACGGAACTTGAATGGCTATTTATTCGGACAATGTTCATGCTCCGACCTGGCGGATTATCAATCGATTCCCAACCGAGCAGCGATACACGATTATAAGAATATCTTCTGGTACGACCATTCGGTCAGATGCTCATTCATTGGCAGTCGTTACCAGCTTTTAGGATTTTTCAACAAGGTGGTTCCAGGACAGGTTCATGTAGGTTCTACAGCTAGAGTTCCCAAACACAATATCTACCTGCTGCCTATTTAAGTACCAGTTCATTACATGCTGACCAATCTACTGAAACAGCCTTTCGTGGCAATGTTAAATATGTTTGGTTGAAAGAAAAGAGATGCCATGGGTTTAGTATCCTCTTCACTAGCAGCGCGTCCTAAGATCTGTTTATATAGTGGCTAACATTGCATCACTAAGACATGTCATATGTGAACAAGTACGAAAGCAACTAGTTTATTCCAGAAAAGTGCACATACTGCGCAGGAAACTTTCAATTCATGAACTTCCATATATGGGAAGTACCACAGAAGAGGATTTATGAAGGAAATGATGTGGAGTGTGGACATAATTATTCTGATGTCAAAAATAATTTGGTCAAACCAGCAATAAATGAATTACTGTGACTCTTCTCAGGTAGATTTGGGTGCCTTGGTGTCTATTGGTGTGGTAATTAGTATTCTAGGAAGGAATGTTACTATTGGCAGGTTCCAAGTCCCTCTGCACTATCACACTATCATAAACACCACACAGAAATTGTACCTTTTTACTATAAAGCACTTTTTGCAAAGCAGTCAGTTACTACAGGAGTAAAGTGCCCCTTTGAATGAAAATAATTCCCCTGTATGGCCGTGACAGTCTATTAGAGGGGAAAAAAGCAACTCTTCCACCTTAAAAATACCCCTTAAAAGGGGTTGCCAGGCATCCCTATTTAGACGGGATTGTCCCGACTACAGGGACAAAATCCTGAGTCCCACAGTCAGATCTGAAATTCCGTCCTAGGAAGCTCCGTGGCAACTCTGCCCCAAAATGCCCACACTCCGTCCCATGGCAACCCTGCCTCTCCACCTATCCCCACCCACTCTCCGCCCCCACACCACCTCCTACCCTGCCCCAGTTCCTCCCTCTTGGGCGCCAGAAGAATCTGGCAACCCTGTCCCTGTGGTATAACAGCGGTAATAGTTACAAGAAAGGTTCGCTCTCCAGCTCAGTCTAACTCGGCCTTTCAGACTTTCAGTTATAAGACCAATGGAAAGAAATGCGTCTTCCTATTAGCCAGATCGTGGACAGATTGCAAACAGACTGGAGCAATGAGGGAATCTTTCCTATTACAGCTAATAGAAAGTGTATAGAAGGGCGAGTACTAAGCGGTTCAGGTCCTCACTCTGGGTACTACATAAAGTGAGAAGAGGAGAGGATTAACAAAGATGCTAAAGCAATGCTTACTTTGTGTAACCAGCTTGCACATAGAACACCCTTTTTTGGGGGGGGTACCAAGGGTGCCTAAGGCTAGGGTCCACACTAAAGGAACCTCAGTCAATTACCAATGCTTGGTCCTGACCCCAAACGACCCATTCTACTCCCTGAACTGCACACACTCCACCCCAATCCATCCAGGCCCCACCCACTATTGGCTCCCACAGTCCACATTTTTCACTGTCTACATTAGGACAAGTCATGAAAAGTTAAGCTACTTACTGTTTGAGGATATTTCCATGTAATTTCCGCTCTTGCATTTAAATCTGTGGTTACAGAGCATTGTATTTCGAGGGGTTCTGTCCTCAATAGATGGATAGAATCTGACACGTTAAGGCGCACACTGTGGATTTTACTGGCTGCATAGAATTAAACAGTAATAAACGTCATTATGTCCGTGTTAGTGAATGCAAATCATTACTCTATTATCAGTAAACTATTTACTCACATTGCTTTTGGGGTATATACTTTGTACTGTGCAAAATTCCATTAACTGTCACTTCACAGCTGAGAAGATCATTAAATACATATGTCGGCTTTGGGATAATAATTCCTCTTTTATTGTCCCAAATGATGTTTTTTTGATCCAGAGTAAATACGTTATTCCTGTAAGTCTAGGGTGGGAAGGAACAAATTTATTTATTAAAGGGAAAATAAATACTAATAATGAATTATGTTCAGGTGATTCCCCATATATATGATGACCCAAACAAGGCTGTGTTTATGATTGATAACCAATAACTTCAAACCATTCCAACCATTGTTTCTCCCTTTTCTTCCCATGGTGCTTTCCTGAAGGTTGATATAAAACCCATTTGGCTTACAGGGAGGGAGCAGAGGATCTTGGGAAGAAGAGAAGAAGCAGCACCCTCAAACACATCCAAACACAACAAACAGCATTTCTAAGTTCTTGAATCTGGTATTTGGGGTCCTCATTAGACAGAGAATCATCAGAACTTGATTTATTATAAGACTAATTCTACATTAATAAAAAACAATATACTGATTGAGAAAGAAAGAGTATAATGATAAAGAGCCATGTTTTAATTTCCACGTGACTTATTTTTTACTTTTATCTGACCCTGTTATTGGTTAACAAGATTATGGTGTAATATAAGCTTATATAAAGGAGTGACCTCCAGAACTCCAAAATGGATAGCAGCCAATAAGCAGGACTTTCATCAGTAAAAGGTTTAAGTGTTTTTGACACAGCACTACATGGACACAAATCTAAACACGAAACCGAGTTCGAGCCGAACTTTATGAGTTTGGACGAACTCGAACTATTCAAACTAGTTCGGGTTCGAACTAGATCGTTTTACAGACTCTCAGCTGTATTTTCTAAAAAAACGATAATTATCGAATTAACGAAGCGTTTGCAAATCCTAGAATGTATCGTTCACTAACCCTCTAAAGTATTGTTTGTTTTCGGTAACCCTCGAATGTATGGATCTTTTTCACTAACCCTAGAATGTATCATTTGCTAACCCGCGAAAGTAGCCTTTGCTTTTCGGTAACCCTCAAAAGTATTGTTTGTTTTTGGTAACCCTCGAATGTATGGATAGTTTTCGCTAACCCTAGAATGTACCGTTCGCTAACCCTCGTAAGTATTGCTTGTGAAGGTTCTCATTCATCCAGGTCATGGTATATCTGTTGTATTCAATTAGATCAACTGGACTTGAAATGTAGTTCTTGAAGACGTTTCGCTAGTCATCCGACTGGCTTTCTCAATTCAGAATGACTTGTACAAGAATCTGTGGCAATTATGTACCCTGGAAAATCCCAATTAGCATATCACAGCCAGGTGTTAAGGGTGTGATTAGATATGCTAAGAGGTGTTATAGGAACGCCCAGAGTAAGGTGTTAAAAACAGCATTGTACATGGCAGACAGTTGGTGTCGAACCCCCCCACCTCTATTTAGGCTTGGTTTCTTTATTTTCACATAAATGGCCTCCTTAACACCTCTCTTGAACCAGTCACGTTCCTTCGCCAGTATGTTAACATTACAATCTTCAAAGGTATGTCCTTTATCCTTAAGATGCAGATACACGGCTGAGTCCTGACCCGAGGAATTGGCTCTTCTGTGCTGGGCCATACGTTGATGCAGTTGCTGTTTGGTCTCCCCCACATACAAATCAGAGCATTCTTCACTGCACTGCACTGCATATATGATGTCGCTTTTCTTGTGTTTTGGTATTGGGTCTTTCGGATGTACCAATTGCTGCCTCAGTGTGTTGTTCGGTTTAAAGCAGACAGGGATACGATGTTTTTTGAAAATTCTTCTTAATTTCTTGGAGACCCCTGCTACATACTACATTTCAAGTCCAGTTGATCTAATTGAATACAACAGATATACCTCGTAAGTATTGTTCGTTTTCAGTAAACCCTCAAAATTATGGTTCTATTTTCGCTAACCCGAAAGTATCGTTCGGTAACCCTCGAATTGGCCGTAACCCTCGAATGTAGCTTGCACAAAAGCCGACAATTGCCCGCTCGTGTTTAAGAAGTGTTTAAAAAAGTTTTGGTGATAGTGACATGTTCCCCGGACCATTTCCCAGTTGCCACAGCCATTTACAGTAAGTTACAATTGTTAGTTTAGCTGTAAACCACCCAGACTTTTCGAACTATCACTCCCCTATTGACTTTAATGGGTCTGAATTAGAACTTTTACTGAAGTTCGAAAGTTTTGAAATGGACCAAACTTTATGAGGTTCGGCCATCTCTACATGGCACCTATTGGCTATTCTATAAAACAGATAGATTTATGTATGTACATATTTATTTTATTTCTTATACGGCACTACATATAACGCAGAGTTTTACAACTATTTAGTCCAATCACATTAGGCCCTGTCCCAAATGGCTTACAATCTAATCACTTTATCTCACACACACAACCAGTATGTCTTTATGATTGTGGAGGAAACTGAAGTGCCCGAAGGAAGCCAATAGAAGTCCCACTGAGCCACGTGCACAGTATATTTTGCCCATAAGTATTGAAGTAGCAATAGTTGACTATATAGTGTGTTAACTAAGTATGCAAAACGTTATATACTTACAAGATGATTGAGTTCGTGGGTTTTACTTTTAAATATTTCCGTCTCTGAATATTGTGTGATATTTGCTATATATATGCAATATGACTAAATAGATGTTCTATACAGCCATTGTCTTGCATGAATGGAGTATCAGGGATCCTCATTATAACCAGATACAATCAGGACAAGGTCAGAATTGGAAGAGGCCCGAAGCAAAAAATAAATGACTGAATAAATGAAACTTCTAATCACTGTTATCACTAATGCACATGTTAGGGGGTAAGTTTGTCTGGTCAGTATTATTAAGAGGTACACCTAAAACCCATTAGACCACTGTGATAGGAATTAAGCCAAATGCCAAAAGAAACTGATGTATCAAAAGTTCACAATCAAGTTGAGTTGAAAGTTATATTATTTGTTAATCCTCCACTACCAGTCAATGCATCTGAACTCGTTGTTGTGGAAATATTAGGAACACACTATTAATAGAACATATTGCTTGCCTCAGGCTCCTGTTATTCATATTAGGAACGTTAAACAGGGGTTTCATAAGAGAAGAATTGAATTGGAAAAGGCTTCACTGGTCAATGTATAAATAGTCCATTATTTTATAGGACATAAACATAGGATCTCAAACATTCCTGGTAGATAATTAACAAATCTAAGCAGAGAGGAGTTTTGTACACAATTTGATTTCAACCAATTGACTATGTCAAAATATTGTCAGTCGACTGGGAATGAGCTGTGGGGTAAATTTTGTCAAGAGCGATCATGCAGTCCATTGAAGGGCGCACAATCAGACTAAATTTACCACACTGTCCGAACGAAGGTTCGTCTGATTCAAATGAACATTCAATGCAGCTGAAAATGACCTCAGATATTTCAAATCAACAGTCAATATTACTTGCATTTATATTGTTATATAGTGCTGAGCATATCGTACAGCAATATTTTATCTATTCACATAAGGCCTCAAAGAACATATAATTTAAGTGCCCTGCACACACATTTAAAATATATCAATATGTCTTTATTATTGCAAGAGGAAACCAACACCAGTGTGTAGCCTAGTTGTGCATTTGAACCCTTGCAATCTATAAGTGTCATCCGGTGAACCACATCGTACCCCTTAGGGCAGGTATGATCACTGCAGCACAACAGAGACAAGATAGGGGGGAAGCACAGAGCTTAACAGGGAGATTCAATTAAACTTAATATTAAAAATGGTGCTCATTTTGCCCCAATCAATCAGATATTATTTAACATTTGAAAGCTAGCATCTGATTGGTTAGGGCTAAATTAGCACACTGTTTAAGACCTTTTCTTGAATCTCCCTGTTAGTATTTATTAGACCATCACATGTTGAATATATTATAATTTATAGTTACCTTGAAAGTGACAGTTATGTTGGGGGATGTCACCCTGCATGGAATGACCAATTCCTCTCCCTCAGTCATATAAATTAAATCTGGTATATCACTGTGCGTCTCCACAAAGGGACTGTTTACATCTGTGAAAAAGAACCAGAGTAAATCTTAGATTTATTCAATAATGAACAAGAGGAACTTCACTTCTAACGGAATGACAGAATATGGAGTAACCAGCTATTATAGCCTGTCCAATAAAGTAAAGGGGTTTCTATGTAATTAAAATCATTTTCTATGTATATTACTGAACAGTGAAATCCTTACTGTATTGTATTGTATTATGTCTCACGTGTTACATGGCTAAGTATACATTTTCCCCCCTTCTGTAATGTTTTCTCCTCTTTCACATCTTCCTCTACCCTGAGGGATCTCAAGTCCCAGTAATCCTATCTGTTGTTTCTCTGTTCACTAGTCTTACCTGACCGCGATGTAGTAAATCCCTTTGCGAGACTTACTTCACCTCCGTCAGGTAAGATGTGCGGTTTACGCATACATGGAAAAGGATTTAGGTTTCACACAAAAAACTTGGCCTTTTCTACAAAGGCTAAGCAGTGCTACTTCCAAAAAGTTTTGGAAATGGCTCTACCATGATTCGTTTTACACTAATTCGGACATTATAACATAAAGTTGCCAGTCCTTGCTACTCTGACCAGAAAAGAAAATTAACATAAATAGGCCATACAATAAACTCTCTGGTGTATTGTTCACTAATAGGTTTATATCAGAGGACACGTGGACATCCTTTAAGGTTAGAAGAAAAGAAGTTTCATCTTCAGGTTTGGAAAGGTTTCTTTATAGTGAGAACGGTGAAACTGTGGAAGATTTGGTAATTGCAAATTCACTAAATAGCCTTAAAGGGTATGTCCACCCTAAAATTTATTTTTTGATATAAGATTCCCCATGCCTGCCCAGCCCCAACCGCTATATTTATATGTATAGAAAGCTCCCCAAACTCTACTTACCTCCCCTCTTTCCTCCACCGCGCTCCTGGCCCTCTGCTTGCAAGAAAATGCAAGCAGAGTGGCGGGACCGGCAGCCGCGTCTGTGATTGGCTGAGCGGCAGCCAATCACGGACGTGGCTGCCGGCAGCTCACTTCGGCGGAGGAAAGAGGAGAGGTAAGTAAAGTTTGGGGAGCTTTCTAAACATAGAAATATAGCGGTTGGGGCTGGGCAGGCATGGGGAATCTTATAACTAAAGGATTTAAGCTATGGGAAGGATCTGGAGAGGAGGGAGAGGAGGGGGAGGGAGGGGGAGAAGGGCTGCAGTACGCATGCCAAACTTCTTCCGGAGGCCAGGTAGGAGGCAGAGTCCTATATGGACTCTGCTATCCTCCTGGTGGGCAGTTTTTTTGGGACTTTGGGGGGGGACTACGGAGAACCATATGGAGCTGGCATGTGAGGTAAGGATTCACTACACTACTAATGGGGCCAGTAGTTGGGGGGGTTATAGTTTTGGGGGTGGACATGCCCTTTAAAGGTGGGATGGATATGTTTCTAAAACTAAATAATATTGATAATTACTGGTATGAATACATATACTGTAGTTCTGGTTGGTACAGGGATACTATATAATATTGAGAATTACTGGTATTAATACATTACTGTAGTTCTGGTTGGTACGGGAACTATATAATATTGAGAATTACTGGTATTATACTAATACTTGTAGTTCTGGTTGGATCAGGGATACTATATAATATTGAGAATTTACTGGTATTAATACATATACTGTATTTTCTGGTTGGTACGGGGATACTATATATATTGAATTACTGGTATTAATACATATACTGTAGTTCTGGTTGGTACAGGGATACTATATAATATTGAGATTTACTGGTATTAATACATATACTGTAGTTCTGGTTGTACAGGGATACTATAATATTTGAGAATTACTGGTATTAATACATATACTGGGTTCTGTTTGGTACGGGATACTATATAATATTGAGAATTACTGGTATTAATACATATACTGTGAGTTCTGGTTGGTAGGGGATACTATATAATATTGAGATTACTGGATTAATACATAATCTGTAGTTCTGGTGGGTACAGGGATACTATAATATTGAATACTATGAGAATACTGGTATTAATACATATACTGTATTCTGGTTGGTACAGGATACTATATAATATTGAAATTACTGGTATTAATACATATACTGTAGTTCTGGTTGGTACGGGATACTATATAATATTGAAATTACTGTATTAATACATATACTGTAGTTCTGGTTGGTAGGGGATACTATATAATTGAGAATTACTGGTATTAATACATATACTGTAGTTCTGGTTGGTACAGGGATACTATAATATTGAGAATTACTGGTATTAATACATATACTTGTAGTTCTGGTTGTACAGGGATACTATATAATAGAGAATTACTGGTATTAATACTATACTGTAGTTTCTGGTTGGTACAGGGATACTATATAATATTGAAATTACTGGTATTAATACATATACTGTAGTTCTGGTTGTACAGGGATACTATATAATATTGAGAATTACTGGTATATACATATTCTGTAGTTCTGGTTGGTACAGGGATACTATATAATATTGAAATTACTGGTATTAATACATATACTGTAGTTCTGGTTGGTACAGATACTATATAATATTGAAATTACTGGTATTAATACATATACTGTATTCTGGTTGGTACAGGGATACTATATAATATTGAGAATTACTGGTATTAATACATATACTGTAGTTCTGTTGGTACAGGATACTATATAATATTGAAATTACTGGTATTAATACATCTGTAGTTCTGGTTGTCAGGGATACTATATAATATTGAAATTACTGGTATTAATACTATACTGTAGTTCTGGTTGGTACAGGGATACTATATAATATTGAGAATTACTGGTATTAATACATATACTGTAGTTCTGGTTGGTACAGGATACATATAATATTGAGAATTACTGGTATTAATACATATACTGTAGTTCTGGTTGGTACAGGGATAACTACTATAATATTGAGAATTACTGGTATTAATACATATACTGTAGTTCTGGTTGGTACAGGGATACTATATAATATTGAGAATTACTGGTATTAATACATATTCTGTAGTTCTGGTTGGTACAGGGATACTATATAATATTGAGAATTACTGGTATTAATACATATACTTAGTTCTGGTTGGTACAGGATACTATATAATAATTGAGAATTACTGGTATATATCATATACTGTAGTTCTGTTGGTACAGGATACTATATAATATTGAGAATTACTGGTATTAATACATATCCTGTAGTTCTGGTTGGTAGGGGATACTATATAATATTGAGAATTACTGGTATTTAATACATTATCTGTAGTCTGGTTGGTACAGGGATACTATAATATTGATAATTATGAGAATCTGGATTAATACAATCTGTGTTCTGGTTGGTACGGGCAACTATATAATTATGAGAATTACTGGTATTAATACATATACTGTAGTTCTGGTTGTTACGGGATACTATATAATATTGAGTAATTACTGATTATACATATACTGTAGTTCTGGTTGGTAGGGATACTATATAATTTGAGAATTACTGGTATTAATACATATTACTGTAGTTCTTGGTTGGTACAGGTAGTACTAAAATATTGAGAATTACTGGATTAATACATATACTGTAGTTCTGGTTGGTACAGGGATACTATAATATATTGAGAATTACTGGTATTAATACATTACGTAGTTCTGGTTGGTACAGGGATAACTATAATATTGAGAATTACTGGTATTAATACATATACTGTAGTTCTGGTTGGTACAGGGATACTATATAATATTGAGAATTACTGGTATTAATAAATACTGTAGTCTGGTTGGTACAGGACTATATAATATTGAGAATACTGGTATTATACATATACTGTAGTTCTGGTTGGTACAGGGATACTATATATATTGTAGAATACTGGTATTAATACATATACTGTAGTTCTGGTTGGTACAGATACAATTATTGGATTTACTGGTATTAATACATAACTGTAGTTCTGGTTGGTACAGGGATACTATATAATATTGATATCTGGTATTAATAATACACTGTGTTCTGGTTGGTACAGGGATACTATATAATATTGAAATTACTGGTATTAATACATATACTGTAGTTCTGGTTGGTACAGGGATACTATATATATTGAATTACTGGTATTAATCCATATACTGTAGTTCTGGTTGGTACGGAGACTATATAATGAGAATTACTGGTTTAATACTATACTGTAGTTCTGGTTGGTACAGGGATACTATATAATATTGAAATTACTGGTATTAATACATATACTGTAGTTCTGGTTGGTACAGGGATACTATAATATTGAGAATTACTGGTATTAATACTATACTGTAGTTCTGGTTTGGTACAGGGATACTATATAATATTGAGAATTACTGGTATTAATACATATACTGTAGTTCTGGTTGGTACAGGATACTATATAATATTGAAATTACTGGTATTAATCATATACTGTAGTTCTGGTTGGTACAGGGATACTATATAATATTGAGATATTCTGGTATTAATCATAACTGTAGTTCTGGTTGGTACAGGGATACTATATAATATTGAATTACTGGTATTAATCATATACTGTAGTTCTGGTTGGTCAGGGATACTATATAATATTGAAATTACTGGTATTAATACATATCCTGTAGTTCTGGTTGGTACAGGGATACTATATAATATTGAATTACTGGTATTAATACATATACTGTAGTTCTGGTTGTACAGGGATACTATATATAAATTGAAATTACTGGTATTAATACATATACTGTAGTTCTGGTTGGTTACATGATCCTATATAATATTGAGAATTACTGGTATTAATACATATACTGTAGTTCTGGTTGGTACAGGGATACTATATAATATTGAGAATTACTGGTATTAATGCATATACTGTAGTTCTGAATGGTCCAGGGATACTTTCCGATTGCCAATTAGAGCCGGGAACAAATTAATTTCAACCTTCATGCAGGTTTTTTTTGCTTTCCTCTGGACCAACTATTAGGAAGGGATTTTAAAGTTACCTGCACCTTTGGTAAAGACAAAAGATTCTTCACCAAAAAAACCATAGAAAACTCTACTACAGTAGGTGTAATTGGAGCAGATTCACAGTGGAAGTAATCTACAGAAAGTCCTAGGACATTTTGTGCAATACAATACACAGTAATACCAGCATGTGAACATACATACCATCAAAGAATGTATATGTATATATATATATATATATGTATATGTTTGGTGACTCCTGTCAGTGACATATATGAATTACATCCCACTATACTTTTGCGACCGTGAGCCGAAGGAGTCGTCGGTTACTACCAGCCAACAAAATATGTGTATACCTTTACTGCACTGGATACTGAAACCAATGTGTATAGGTATCCTCCACGTACAGCTACCTGCAAGTCCATTCATGGTTAAAATATGTTGATCCAGGTAGATTTCCAAATGCATTGCATTATTTAACACTTTTTTTTACATGACAGTCGTATTTTTACAGTAGCGGTTGTTATTTCACACTCTTTTTTACACAGTGGTTGTTGTTTTACACAACACTTGTTATTTTACACACTTTTTTACACAGTGATCGTTGTGCCTTTATTATTTGTCATATGTACGGCTGGTTTCTTTTAAATATGGCATTTTTACTTCTTTTACTTAAAAGAAACCAGCCAGGGGGCGTAACTACCAGGGGTGCAGGGGGAGCAATCGCAGAGGGCCTGGGAGCCAAGGGGGCCCCATCTTCTTATTTTCCCTATAACAGATGTAGCCTCCTCCCAGAAAACCACTGTGGATGAAGCATGGATAGGGGCCCCATCATAGTTTTGCTGGGGGGCCCAATGGTTCTTATTTACACCACTGAAACCAGCAGTACATGTGTCAAATAATAAAGGCACGTACAATGCCGTGTAAACTAATAAGTGTAAAAAAACAACCGCAGTGTAAAATAATTTAATATTTTAAATTGACAAAGTTTTATAAAAAACTCTGTACAAAATCCACTTATGTCAACTACCCTGACTACTGTAGGCTAAAATGAATGGGGTAGATAAGAAAACAGTTTGTTGTTTTGCAGACTTTGTTCAATGCATGAAAAGGTCGTTAGTCCTTTATCTGTAATCATCTGTGAAAGCGATTATTTCTGTTCCCTAAGGGAATATTCATTCATGCCACACATTTTTCACCAATCTATTTCTAAAAGCTGTAAGTGATGTCACACAATTTCCTGCTATCATTACAGTGTTCGAAAAGTGTACGGTGGATTTTTTTTTCTATGCAGACAACATGTCACCACTTAAATGCTGCTGTAAGTTCCAAAAAACATTCTGCTTTCAATTCCAGATCCTTTGTTTTAAGTTAAGATTTTAAAAGTTGATATGTTGATTTTTTTTTAACTTTATAATCTGAATGAATAGCAGGCTTCCCTCATCTAACTTGTTAATTCCATAGAAGCGGAAGACGATGCAGAATCATCTATAGGAAAGGCAAATGGGAATTGGATACTCATCCTGGATGGCATAAAATTAAGAATATAATAAGATTGATAGGGCCTCATTTACCCTGGCGTGATGTGCTAAAAAAAAGGGGCTAAACTTGTGCTAACCATTATTGTAAATTTTAGCATAAATTTAACTCCATAATTGCACTGGCTGCACGAGTTTTGCAAAAGACACTTGTGCAAATAGCGCACTGTGTTTAATAAAGGATTTGCACCACTTTTAACTCCACAATTTAAGACCAGCTAAATGGCTGCGTCCTAAAGTGGTGCTGTGATTAAAATTCATTTTTGGGATTTACCCCCAGGAGCAAATCCATATTTGCCCGGAGAAATTTGCCATTCTGTGTACACGAGGCCCATAGTATGATGAAGTAAAATGAAGATTCGAACAATTGAGAGATGCCAGACAAGAACATCAGAAGGTAAGGCTGGGTACACAGGCAATTTTTAGTCCTGACCATCTACCGCAATCAGGACAAATCACAGTCAGTCACCGCAACTGATCGCGTGGTCCCATATGATCAACCATGATTTACCATCATACCTGATCGCCCGCTCTTCCGATTCAGACAAACGGGGGTCCGAGATCGGTTCCAGACGCTGACATCCACATCATAAAATATTTTCTAGATAAGAAAAATACCCAGCTTAAGAGCCGGCGGCCTGCAAACACACTCTAAAGCATTAGATAGATTTGATGATTGAATGTCAAATCTATCTATTGTTTTTAAAGCAGCCAGCATTAGCCTAAGAACACTAAAATAGCTTTTCCCCATACATTAGTGTACCAAAAAAAAAAGGGGGGACATTTTCGGTTTAATGTATTCCCCATCTCTCGCTGTTTTATGCCGTTTCTATCCAGATGCAGCAGGGAAATTGAATTATTATTAGATGTTTTATTAAAGGTGAAGTTCAGTGGAAATACATATGCTTTTCATAAAAAAACAGCAGTATTTTTCCATCCCAATGACCTTAACCTGCCCATTCAGCATTTTGTCTGTGTATAAATAAATTCTTCCGAAAAAATAACTTCCTGTTTGCAGGATCCTATTAGAGACTGTTATGGTCTTGACCTTGACCCAGCGCCTGGGTTGATTCAGTTGCTCAGTAGAGATCTGAGCATGTTTGACCCATACAACAGCCAATCAGTGGAAATTACTGTTAGTACCATACCAAGGAAGTGGTGCATCCTGGGAAGAATAAGGACTGTTAGAACCTGAAATGGCAGGTCACTAATGTGAACAGCAAGGAATAGCAAGGGGTATAAATTCAACTGATTTTTCAAAATGGGAGAGAATATCTAGAATAACTAGGTATGTATAATATAAACCAATATATCAATCAAATATTGATATTTTTCAATATTCCAAACTTTCTATAGTCAGCAATAGTTTATAGCTATTGCTTTGGATTAGTCTTCTATGCTCATCACTGTTGCAGTTTCCATTAATAAAGTGCATAGGGATATCATTTCACACACTTTGGATAGTTCATTGTCAGATCTTTACTTCCAGATCCATAGAGACTACCAGCAGGGAAGTCTGGCTCTGAGGAAGTCCAGAGTGCCAAAGGATCAGAGGGGGGTACAAAAGTTCAGCCAAGGACGACAATTTAGCCACCAATTCATTTAGCAAACAAGGAAACAATAGCTAGGAAATTGGAAACACCCTTTTCGTATCAAACTGTTTATGAAGATCATCCTTACTGATATGTGTTACCTCAGCTAAGCCACTCTGTAAGCATCAACAGAATGTAACAACATATTTATTGCCACTGGAGGCGCTATTGTAGTTTTATTAATGTAAAATAAATACTGAATAATAATAAACATACTCCAAAAAGTAAGAAAATAATCAAACATTCCTAGGCACTTTTGGGATTATGTCGTATGAAAAGTGTAATGTTACCTGCAGTATAACCAAACCTATACCCATATGAATATGAACACAGATCAATACAAAAAAGGTGTATCTATTAACAAAGGTACGTTTTAAACACAAACAACATACTAGCATATGCCAAGCTTGATAAGCAACACATAACACTTCAATAAAAGCTGAAAATAAATTGTACTGGACATATTGCAGTACATGTAAGGAACTTACAATCTCTGCAAGGTATCAGTGCTAACTACGGAGCCACCCCCAGGACAAATCTAAACTAAACTGATACTAGACTGTCATATCAGAGTTGTAATTGGTTGTATTCCTGTATTATGTCAGGAATAGCGATGAGTACAAGTTTCCAAATTAACCTACTTTCCATTGGAAAAAAATAAATTCGGAAAACGGAAAATCGAATATTAGAAAATCCGAAATTAAATGGAAAAATGAAAAAATTGCATTCGAAATCAAAAATTTCTGCCAAAATTCCTATTGAATATTTGAAAATTTGATTAAAAAAATGTTAAAAATTCTTATTTAATTGGGTTCAACAGAGATTTTCGGAACTTAAAATAGGTTCCACAGAACTATTGTTGGAATCAAACTCACCAGTTTTGTTCATATCTAGTCCAGAAACAAATAAGGTTTGTGGTTAGTTTGACCAAATATCAGGATTTGGAAAAATTCAAAAATTCCAGAAACGATTCTTGGATTTACTGCTTCTCCAATAGTTTTCACTCAGTTGCAGACAGATTATTTTACCAGGGACACAAAGATCATACAACTCTTTACAGTAGTCCTGGTTATGAATAGAGATGTCCGAACTTCGCAAAATCCGGTCCGCTCGAGGATCCGCGAATTTTCTAAAAAATTCGAAAATTTGAAAATCCGCAAGCAGACCCATTAAAATTCCCTTGAAATTTCTAGATTTTTTGTATTATTGAAAATTTTAGAAATTACGGGTTTTCACGTATTTTTGAAAATTTTCGAAATTACGAGAAAACTAGTATTTTCGAACATATGTATTTTCGAAAATGCGAGTAATCCTCGTAACTTCGAAAATTTTCGAAAATACGTATTTATGAAAATGAGAGAAATCGAAATTACGTGTTTTTCTCGTATTTTCGAAAATATGAAAAATCCGCGAATCGGAAGTTCGGAAGGCGGAAAATCCGGAAAAATCCGCCGTTCGCGAACAGGATAAATCTGCGGCGGATCCGGGTTCGGATCCGCAAACCGGCCATCCCTAGTTATGAAAATGTAAAAAATTTTAGACACATGTTACGTTCACTTAAGGCTGGTACACACGTTATAATTCTTCCTCCTGACCAACCTTTCAAGACTTTCGACCGGTCGGCCAGGAGGAAGGACTGTTGGTCTCGGCAATAGTGGTTGCGGCCTACAGTTTACCGTGTCCATAGACCATAGAGGACCACACGATCGGAGGTGGTTTTGTCCGATGGAGGTGTCCGATTGTTCTTTCATCCGATTCAGACGAACGGTCAGTCGGACACAGCTAAAAACGCATGTGATAATTTCGGCCCGATCGAGCAATACACTCGGTTGATCGGACCAAAATATTGCATTGTGTGTACCAGCCTTAAGTCAGAGCGGAAGTGGTAACTACAATAAAATACCTTACTGCAAAGCCCACAAAGGAGCTTACTGCACAAATCTGGATCTGGATCCTTTTAATTATCATAAAAATTTAGAATTTAGGCTCTGAAGTCAAGCAGACAATATATCATCTTTGTATCATTGCCCTACGATGTTGCTTTAAGGTGGCCATACATCTATAAGATTTTACTTACCCGACCGAGCACTCACGCGATTTTCCTTCGATCCTGCCTGAACCGCTTCTCCCGATCTTACATTCGACCGACATGCGATCGCAAAATGAATGGGATTGTCGCATGTCGGTCAAATATACGATCGGGAGAAGCGGTTCCGGCAGCGCTCGGTCGGGTAAGTAAAATCTCATAGATGTATGGGCACCTTTATGGTTGTCTGAAGGTTGATGTGTTGTGCAGCCTGAACCACTTCTGATCACATCAAACGTTTCTATTGACTAAATAATAGAGAGATAGTGGGGTAAAATCCCTACACTATCACATTAAAAATGTCCCCAGCGTACCAACATCTTTATATGAATAAAGATCCCACCTTTATCCATATAGCCCCAAGCTACATGGTTAACTCTTTACTACTCTTGGGAGGTTTCATTTAGCTATAAATTCTAAGTTACTTGTTGCCCACAGATTTAATACACTGCCAATGGTATAATAGTAAGAGATAGCCAGCTGAAGCCTGACAATGATGGCAGACATTATTTAGCCATGTTGTTTGCAGCCAACCCTTTCAGTAATAACATTGAACATAAAACTATAACAATTAGAAAAATAAGTATTTCAGGTAAACTTGTTAATATAATATGTGCTGTCGGCTCGCAATGTGTAAACTATAATTACCTGAAACAAATATGTAGACGGAGGTGGTCAAGGTTCTACTAATGATGCAGCTGTAATACCCAGTATCACGGGGATCAGCATTGCGCACAGTCAATCTGCTGCACACCGTCCTAGAGCGGCTCCTGCATTTGTTTGAAATACTTAGTCTGCTGCTTTCCTTATTCAGGAGGACGGGATAAGTCCAATCATGGCGTCTCTCTCCACTGAAAAAAAACAAAAGAATTCAAATAATGGAAACCAGTCTGCAAGTCACTTTGGTGTGAAGTTGATTAGCTGCATGCAATCAACCTTGCCTTGTTTAGGATCTGTATCTGCTGTGTACGGTATTTATTGCAAATGTGATTGGTTCCACAGAATTGGCTCCTGTTCTATTATTTCGTTTATATAGTCAGTAACTGTAGCCACATTTTAATTGCAATCAGCAAATGGCTTGCAAATACTGGCAAGTTTATTTTGGTTTTAGGGAGCTCACTATTCATCCTTGTTGGCATGCAAATGTATGGCCAGATATTTACAAGCATACATTTGCCATACACTATTAAGATGTTAAAGCTGATAACACTTTGTTCTAACAAATGTCTAGTTTACTTTAACATCTACCTGCCAAAAATTCTTACCTGTGACGTTCCCTGGCTGGGTTACACACCACCCACCAACGTTACAGCTGTACTGTCAGTCATAAAGTGGTTCGGAAAATCTGTTTATAGGAACGTCAGAGGTAAGTTACTAGTATATGGACACATGCAAAAGAAATGCTGCTTGATTCCTTTCCAGCGAATACTGAGTCTGGATGCATCTAGGCTCTCTGTTTTTAAAAAGTCAATAGACAGCGTTTTGTCTGACAGGGCAGTAAAATCAAACTTATAAAGAAGAATTTACCTATTATTTACCTTTATATGGAACTATGGCAGAAATAGACAGATACCAAAATGTCTAAATACTTCTAGGGTTGTGCTTGTGAAGGTTCTCATTCATCCAGGTCATGGTATATCTGTTGTATTCAATTAGATCAACTGGACTTGAAGTTTAGTTCTTGAAGACATTTCGCTAGTCATCCGACTGGATCTCTCAATTCAGAATGACTTGTACAAGAATCTTTGGCAATTATGTACCCTGGAAAATCCCAATTAGCATATCACAGCCAGGTGTTAAGGCACTGCTTTAAACCGAACAACACACTGAGGCTACAACTGGTACATCCAAAAGACCCAATACCAAAACACAAGAAAAGCTACATCATATATGCAGTGCAGTGCAGTGAAGAATGCTCTGATTTGTATGTGGGGGAGACCAAACAGCAACTGCATCAACGTATGGCCCAGCACAGAAGAGCCAATTCCTCGGGTCAGGACTCAGCCGTGTACCTGCATCTTAAGGATAAAGGACATACCTTTGAAGATTGTAATGTTAACATATTGGCAAAGGAACATGACTGGTTCAAGAGAGGTGTTAAGGAGGCTATTTATGTGAAAATAAAGAAACCAAGCCTAAATAGAGGTGGGGGGGGTTCGACACCAACTGTCTGCCATGTACAATGCTGTTTTGACACCTTACCCTGGGCGTTCCTATAACACCTCTTAGCCACTATCCAACCACACCCTTAACACTTGGCTGTGATATGCTAATTGGGAATTTCCAGGGTACATAATTGCTAAGATTCTTGTACAAGTCATTCTGAATTGAGAAAGCCAGTTGGATGACTAGTCTTCAAGAACTAAACTTCAAGTCCAGTTGATCTAATTGAATACAACAGATATACTTCTAGGGTTGATTGAAAATGTTAAATGGAGCATTGCCTTCTTATAACAGAAGGTATATTGTAGCCTCATGCTGTAGGAATTGCATTGTCCACAAAATCTAAGAAACAAGAACTCATTTCTTACTCCCAGGTTCCCCAGAGTAAGGGGCAGAGATATGCAAAATTCTACTTTATGTTCTATGGCTAATGCATGTGTCCAGAACCACTGGCTTATTAACATGCAATTCAGCCTATGTCTGTAGGTCAGATTATTGACTTTATACCATAAGGTGTATTGCATGTTAATAAGCCAGCTATCTTGTGTATTGTGCTCCCAAATCCTACCCTATAGAACCATGAATCTGTATCTTGCACTAACGAGATCTAACAAGATCGAAACATGTCCTGTCTACAGGTCAGATGATTGGCTCTATACCATAGGCTGTATTGCATGTTAATAAGCCAGCGGTTATGAACACATACATTAACCATAGGACATAAAGGAGAAATTTTGCATATCTCCACCCCTTGCTCTGGGGAACCTTGTAGTAAGAAATTACTTGTTGTTCCTTTGGTGGACAATGCTATTTATATAGCATGAGACTGCAAGATACCTCTTGTAAATGTTAAAGTAATGTTAATAAAGTAAGTTAAAATCATTGCAAAACGAAGCATTTGGGGTAGATTTATTCCTATATGGAATAAAGTTTTGACAGTGTCTAGCCATCATATGAATTAACCAGACACTGATCCACTATAAACACCCTGGTCATTGCTACTAATTTGTTTGACCATTCCCCTCTATAAGATGCCGGTTATTGTAGAAATAAGATTATTACAGTTGAAAGATATTGCATCAAAATTTGGCCTGGCTTTGTTTGAAAGGGAATTTAGGTCATAAGCTTCATAAGCTTAAACTCTTTAAAGTGTTAACCTACGACTGATGTGCAATGATGACTATGACTATGATGAGCAAAGTTATAGAATGTACCAGTCTACTTACATTGTGCAAATCATTATCTGGGTTTAAAAGAAGAGGGAGCCGGGGTTTGTCTCCACTGTGCTTTGTAGGCCTGTTTTGTTAAAGCCAACGTAATGGGCCCAGTCTAGACAATGAGTATGTTGCATTTCCCACATTATAAATTAGCGCAAACCGCAGCTTCCATATGTAAAGTGAGGGCACAACCTAAAATAACGCTCTAGAACAACAGTAAATTGTAATTTGTAACCAAGGTCTTACCTGCATGTGAGCTGAATGGTTTGGCCTGCTTGTATAACTATCTCTTTATCCTTTATGTTCAGCTTGGGTGCCTTTAATTTTGAACTATCACTGTGGCCTAGGGAGGAGAAACAACACTTAATTCAGTATCGGTATTTAAATGATTGAACAGGAAGTGGTTAGTAATAGGTTATAAAGGGAGATAAAGAACATTCATTGTAAATCGCTAGGAAAATCTGCTGACACTTTTATCGTTTTTTTTTATATTGTTTTCAAAGCTTTAAATGACATACAAACTACTACAATATAGTTTTACATTACAGAGAAAAAAACAGCAATGCAAGTTTCCAAAACCCTTTATCAGTATGTAATATTTATATGAAAGCAGTAGGACATGTCCTTGTGTTCTGTCCTCCCCTTACCTTCTCCAGAATGACTGTCCCAGGCTCAACCACACTTATCCAATGTGGCTACAATACTGATACCCAATCTAAGGTTGGGTACACATGAGAAGAGATTTTTCCTGGGCAAATCATTCTCCACTAGAGATCGATCAGCCGGGACAAATCACTGTAGGTCACGGCAAAAGTAGCTGGAACCAACAGTTCGCCTTGACTGATGGTGCGATCCTATAGGGAACCATGGCCATGATTTACCAACGTACCCAATCGCCAGTTCAGGGGACCAAGATCAGTTGCGGCCATTGGCACAATACAATATTTTTGGCTGACCGACCAATGCACCATACTTTTAGTAGGTCGGCCGAAAATATTGTATGGTGTGTACCCAGCCTAAATGTGCTGCTGCTTTGCAATCAGGCTCACTGATAGAATGTTCATAATTGTTCCTGATTCCTACCTGATATGTTAGCGCTATAACGAACAGACCTAACACTTCCATAGCAATTGTAGCCCATGACACTAACACACATCGACATGAGGTGATTTGGGGGATTTTGAATTTGGAAAAGGGAACCAAGATATACTTGATTAGGGCACCAAATTGTCCAGAACTGGTCCTGATTGGAGGTTGTATGGACCAATCATTGAATAAGTAAATAAAAGAACACATTCTATATCAATAATGTTTATATACATTCATGTCAACTCAAGACTGATCATTTTATGTTTTTTACAGCTTTTACAGTTGTACAAGAAGCTTTCATTTGCGGTTTAACTTATAGATACAGAAAAAAATGCCAAAGTTGAAAAATCAATGACTAAATCAGGGCAGATATTTAACAAACACTGACACTGACACTGAACAAAACTAGCAGATTCCAGAAAATGTTGTTTGAATGGTCTCTATGCAAAAATGTGCAAATCTTTGTTTTCCAAACATAAAGCCCAGTGGAAACATTTCCATTTTGTATACTGAAAAGCCATGTGATATAGCGACCATGTACAATTTAATTGGTTGGTTGTAGGGAGAAAACTCTCACTTCCTATTGGTTCAATGTATCTTCCCAATCAATTAGAAATAAATTGCTAATTAAACAGACAGTAGGTTACACATTAACACAACAAAAAATGATCTGTTTCAAAATACACCTTTATTTGAAACACACATTTCAGCATGCTAACTGATTTAATTATGATCTTGTAATTCTGCAGAAGGAAAATGGGGTTTGTATGAATGCTGGATGTTGCTAGATGGTCAGAAATGGTGAGAATTGCACTGATCAGCTTTAAAGAGCAGGTACACACACCTCCACACCCCAACTAAAATTCGCTCCACTGTTGGCCCCACTGTGTAGTTAAAAGATTCCTACCTTTCTGTTCGGCTGAATATGGTTGTCCTGCAAATCCTGAATAAAGTACAAAAAACTGAAGAGTATGAAGTCTGTCTGTGTATAATCAGTTTCTGCCTCCTCCTGTGACCTCTGAGAGGTTTGTGGCATGCGCAGTGGAGATTTCTCCCCTCCCCCCGGCTCCCTTTTGCTGCTTCATCCCATATCAGCCAAAAACAAAAATTAGGAAGAGGCAGGAAATTCCCCCAAACCAGATGACAGGTTTAAAACCCCTACAGCTTATTAATGTACTTACCGTTCCCTCTGCCTTCTGCTGCAGAAGGGCTAGTAAGTACATTTAGGAGCCAGTTTGGGTTTTTTTCCTGCCTCTTCTTAATTTTTGGCTTTGGGGGTGGAGATACCCTTTAATCAGCCATGGTGAAAGCCCAATCCTTTCACCATGATTTAAAGGGGCCGCACCATAGCAGAGAGGTGCGACTTCAACAACTGCTAAAAGACTGTTCCTGCAAGGTTTTTTAGTGCTTTTTATTGTTTTTATTGCTATAATAAAGTTTGTTGGCAGAGGTTTTTGGGAGCTATACAGACCAAGCAAGCATCAAAACAGAGTAAAGCCTGCATTGCCCCTAGTGGTGGATAGGCACAAGTGAGTGTTTTAAGAACTTTAATATATGGAAGTGAAAGATTTTAAAAATATTATACTCCTCCCAACCTCCCCCATTTCCTTCTAAATACCCAGGATGAGGACATAAACCGCTAGGCCCTCAACCGTGGGTTTTCTCTAGTTCACTGTTCCAATCTGCTTAAGTCCGGTCCCATCCCTCTCCCGTAGTCCAGGACTAACCTATGGGAATATACGCTTTCTGCAGAGTGTGTCTTCAGATTAGAATATGGTAAATCCTGATTCCTGACCTATGGGACTATGCCCAAAATGTGCCCCTAAAAGTCACCAAGATCTGTTTATTTACACAAGAAAAACAGAGTGGAGGGATAGCTCAGAATTTCTATAAATGGCAAAATAATTGAGGAACTGGCAATATGAGTTGAGTTGCTTGGATTGAAACGTATTTGTTTTCTTTATTTTAGCAGGCACTTGTATAAAGCAGTAAATAATATAAGATATGAAAGAGTCCGTTTTTCAAACAAAAGTGGCCTTGACTTTAATCTGCAGATTAAATTGATATATCACTAGTGTTTCTATGTAATCCCTAACTAATGATATATCTGTTTTAAATTACTAAAACCTTTCACTACAGAATGCATTTTCCTTTTTCTGAGTTAATCCTACTGAGGATGTCTAAGCTCAACGAGCTAGTGGTGGGACTGTAACTGCATGGCTCTCCATACCATAAAATTTTAGAGTGTATGTTTGATTAGAGATTGCATAGAAGGATATAAGATACACTGTTTTTATTAATAGTTTCTAGGTAAGTAATTCTGTGGAAAATGTGTTTAGGGTGATCTTTTTCTTTAAAAAAAAGCAGCACAAACATACTTACAGTCCTTCCTTTGTTTGCCAGAAGCTGCAAACGGCCTGGACCAGCAGCCGTGTCTGTGATTGGCTGAGAGGCAGCCAATCACAGACATGGCTGCCAGCAATGCAGAGCGCCGGAGGAACAAAGCAATGTAAGTATGTTTCTGCTGCTTTTTTACTAATCTAACTTGCCGGTTGAGGGTGGGCACTTTTTTACACTACAAAAAAGAACATTTAAAGGTAGGTGAGGCAAGCATTGAGGGATTCAGAGGGTGGGAGGGAGGAGTTGGAAAGAGCTCCCCTGCGCATGTCACAGTACCTCCCAGAGGACAAGTAGGAGACAGGAACCTTTTCACAGGAAGACACCTCCTACTCTTCCGTTTCCTGGACTTTGGACAAGCACTGCAGGAGAACCATAAGTGATAGAAACTGTCACTACCCCACCACCACCTCCACATCTTCTCTGCAACCAACTCCCCGGTTCACTTGTTTCTCTCCCCCAAATCTCCCTTCAGCAGATGGTGTGCCACCAGCAAAGTCAATGTAAGTACGGACAGAGCAGTTTCACAGTGTACTTACATTGACTTTGCTGGTAAACTGTTACGAGTGAACCGGGGGGTTGGATGCAGTAAAGTTGAGTAACACTGAGTAACGTGTCGATTTTAACTATATTTTGTTATACATTAAGGGGGTATATTACATGCTGGTTAAAGGGAATGTCCACCCTTTAACCCCTCTTTATAAAAATCTATGTATTGTAGATCTTCAAAAACTAAACTTGAAAAATATGTACAATGACTTGGATGAATGAGAACCTTCACAAGTAATTATTAAAGAATAATTATACTCATCTCCTCCTCATTCCTCTTCTTTTACCTATTAATAGTAGCCAGGGTGAATACTAAACCACTAAATCCTCACCCCTGAGTACTTACAGCTGTAATAGTACATCTATAGTTTCCTTTACCACTCCGATCCTCCTCCAGCTTATCTCTGCAGTCCACAATGCAGCCAGTGGGAAGAAATGTTCTGCAGAAAGGCACGTCTTCCCATTGGCTACATCAGGGACTGCCACTGACAGTAACAGAGGGGCGAGTTGACCACAGCATCATGGGAAAATTTATGTACGTATAATAGATGATCGGTGGTTTAGGTCTTCATTACTATGTACTATTCAGGTGTGGAACAGGGACATGTGAGTATAATTGTTCTTTTCAAGAAAGTAGTGAACACTTGCCATCTTTCAGCAGCCTATCTTATAGTAGATTATAACTCACATTTGTTTTCATTTGTTTAAAGGGTCAATCAACAGGATTTGTATAACTGAATCTTTGACCCATAAGAATATATAAGTCTTTAACATAATATATAATATTGTCTGATGCCGAGGAGCTCTTTGAAGGCAAGAGCCTAAAGCTTTAACTAGAGACAATTATGCAGTTAATCCCTATATCCTGTGTGTACAGTTATACTGTACATAGATCCTGATAGTTGTCAGGAATGAGTTAGCAATTGTGGAGGCGTTATAAGTCATTCAGATACAGTGGCCAGTTTTGCATTAGGACTGTGAAGTTATTTGCCCTAAGCCCCCAGAATAGGGGACCATCATGTATAAATGACAAAAGAGAAAATGCAAGGATAATATTTTTGTTATTTGAACTTTTGCTCAGGGTTATCAGATCAGCAACCTTCAAGCTGTTTTCTAACACTCCTCTTTCCTTAATCACATGTGCAATGGGCAGCCACTAATTAAGGCACGAGAAGGGGAAGGCCGGAAAAAACAGAATGCAGCTACACTTTCTACAGTTCATTACTGGTTCAGGTAATTATTATTTTATATTTCCACCTGCCATCCCTTGCTTACCCACAGCCTAAGGTAATGGGGGATTCTGAGGGGAGGGGTGGCAGGGGAGGGGTAGGGGATTAGTGTAACTGTCCAGCAGGGGTGACCCTGGTGCAAGGTATCCTTGATCCAAACAAGGATTTTTCACATGGGGGGGGGGGGTCCTGTCACAGTCTGGTGCAGTGGAGGGGAGGGGGTTGTTCTGCCATTACATTGCAGGTAGACTCTCTAAATTATGGAAAGGGGTAGATTATAATTGATAATGCACCTTCCATTACGGACCTTTGCTTCCTCTACAAAATAACCCCCAAAAAAACTACTGACATTTTTTAAGTGCCCAATACACAAACAGGGAGATTCAATAAAAGTTCTAGTGCTAATTTAGCCCCAACCAATCAAATCTTTTTTAACATTTGAAAACTAACATCTGATTGGTTGGGGCAAAATTAACACCATTTTAAACGATAACTTTTATTGAATAACCCTGAAAGATTTTAGAACAAGGACTGGTTTGCGCTCCTTCCTGTTACTACTACTAGCTGTTACATTGAACTGTACTAAGACCCTGCAAATAAACACTCCCAATATCGTTTAACAGTAGTAACAGGAAGGTGCACAAAACATTTTTTGTAGAGGAAGCCAACATCTGTAATGGCAGGTGCAGTATAGTGGTACAATTAATTTACATACCACTTGGGAATTATAACACATAAATGCGCTACTTACAATATAATATAAGGCTATTATGCTGTAAGTAGCACATTATACCTTGTATATTATATAAAATGCATTCATTATATGTAAATTATATGCTTTCAATTGTAACTCTGCTTTGCCATAAGCCTTGAAAAGCAACACCAAAACACACACAAAAATATGTAACACAGTAAGGGATACATTATATTTGTCCTTCCCATTTTCTTTTTTCACAGTGAAAACCTGTAATGTGGAATTTTCAGCCCTTTAAAATTTTAAAGTACAGATCGGCCAGCATATTTAGATTCAACTTGTGCAGCTATTTCCATATTTCCAAAAGTTCATTGGTTAGTTTCTCTTTCTCCCAGTTTTTGGTACAATGAGCATGCCTCAGCCAGTGGCTTGGGGAGGAGGAGCTAGAAATAAAGTGTTTTTTATTCTTATGATCATAATTATGTTACTAAAACCCTTTTGTTTATAAAGGATACAAGTGCACAAATAGTACGGCATTTTATGGAGCCTTGAAATGTGCATTAATAATCTTTTCTTTGTTTGGAGAAGCTAAAAATGTCTGAAGAGCTTTTCACATTGGTTTGGTTAGTAATTGCATACACACGCAAGTGATCATAAATTGTTTTGTTCGGAAGTTTCTGTTCCAAGGACAAATGTGTTTTAGGCAAACTCCGTTAAAAACAATCTACTTTCTATTTATCTATGGTAACCTCTGCACAAAAACAAAAGCATACTTATATTTAATCCATCAGTGTCATATTTCTTTTTATGTGGCACAAGATGTTTTTGGACCTTCAGAGAGTCCATCCTCAGGTGGATTGGAAGGACCTCAGTTTGATAAAGGAGCACGCACTCTTTTCTGTTTGAGTACATCTGGAAGGTTGTAAGTTTGACTTCCCAGATCCAATCATCCAACTTGCCAGCTTCATTTGTAAATGTATCTGTTCCACTATCAATAACCATGACATAGTTTAATTTAATGTAAACCATAGTATAAGAAGAATTTGTTATACCAGAAAAACATTCCATGGATGGTACTTTATCTGCAGTCACTTATGTTGAATTCATATAAATAATAGAAACTGCCATTTACATGTAAGAGTCCAGAATATCTGTAGAATGAAGGATTTTCTCAACATCTTCATTAAATAATATTTTAAGGACATCTGTATTCTCAATCCTCCACCCCATGTCTGGGATCTATCCAATGGTGAAAAGCACACCTTGCAGAGTGTCTTCACATTGGTTAGGCCCTAGGCCAGAAGGAGCATCAATATTACAGTTGACCTTCAATGGGATAATACAATCATACCCTCAGCATAATTATGTTTACGTTAACATTAACGTTACTCAGTGGTCTAAGAGTCTTTATTGAAATCCTTCTTGTTTGAATCTGAATCAAACATTCACGGAATTCCTTGGATGTAACAGATGATACTGTCGTCATGTTCCAAACAGGCCTATAAAACATGCAGCACATTTATTTCCTGTGTCCAAATCACATTCTATTTCCTAACACACCACCAAACGGGTTTTTTTTTTAAAGGAACATAGAGGTGAATCGATATTCCAGTTTTGCTCTCTGTTGAGTTAGAACACAGTGAAATCTTGCAGTGAGCTGCTTTACACCATCACGTTTACTGTAACCTACAGCAAGGGCTTAGGATTCTGGCTGAAATATGGATTTAATGCTTTATACTAGTTAAATATAGTTTTATTAAAGGAACATTTGACCTAATTCTGGAAATTACTCTTTGGGCTTTGGAGTTTTCTGCAGGCCATACAGTTTATATATATATATATCATAAGAACATCCGAAGGTAATAATGTATTGCCAGCTTTAAAGGAGTACTATTGTGAGTATAAAGTTTTTCTAAAAACAATAAAAATTAAAAGTATTTGGGGCAGGGAGGTAGAATTGGTACTTTCTACCTCCCAAAATAATTTCTATGGGGAACAGCTGCATGAAGGAAAGTGCGTCTGCCAGGCTTTCTGGGCGCTTTAGCACTATATTTAATACAGAATGGCCCAGGGCACAAACTTAGCATACAGAAAATGTTAGTGCTGTTGCTCCACACTCAAACAATATTGAGAGGTAGGAATAATCAACCCTACCTTCTTGCCCCAAGTTATTTACACTTGTTTATATTGCTAACTGAAAAATTAGATTGGCTACTAGATTTGTCTAAATGTCCACCACAGTTTGTAAATCCATCAGCACGGATAGGGGCCCCATCATAGTTTTTCTGGGGTGCTATTTACACCAGTAGTGAAGCTGGATCCCTGGTCATTACAGGGTTATGAACCCCTATAAGTGATCTAATAAAGTTACTTCTATAGATGTAATTAATGTTCTTTTGCCAAGTACAGTCTAATTTTTGACCAATGGGAACCTCCCTACCCTGCTTTTTAAATGTCCTTAATTACTTTTGTCTGCACCTTTACATCACTGTTACAGAAAATATCCAGTAAAAGAAAATTCGCCACTAGACTCTGTAACATGTAATTCCTGCAGTTTCGTTTTGTGCCTCCAACAATGTGCTTACTATAAATAACAGCAGTGTCACAATTATTTTCCATGTAAGGTTAATAACCTTTGGCATTTTATTATGTAACACTAGCTGGTGGGACTCGTAATACACAATTGATTTGGTGCACTGGTCTGATTTCACCTCCCACTTGCCTTTTGTGGTTTCATCTCCATTAGTCATTTACCAAGAAATCCCCTTGAATCACCACAGATTTTCTATAAAATGAACCAGTTCTCATCTTAGTATATGGTAGGAAGCTGAGAAGTCTCCCATCCATATGCCTCATCATTTCTCTGTCTGTGGCCATCTGGAGGACCCAGTCATTTTACCCTTACTGCCATATTATAGTACTAACAGAGTTACATGCAAATTAAAGATAAATTACAAATTCTATATATAGATTCCTATTCATACACCACTTCAGCGAAACCTATTAAAGTGCTATAAAAAATCCCTGTATATGTAAAGAGTTATATTTACTGTAGCTGGCTAAATTTAAAGCTGCCTTCTTACTGGCTAAATATAAAACTCAATGATCTTAACCATGCGTTTCTTAATTTCCATTGCTGGTGACCGGGGCATCAACTATCTGAGAGAGAGAAAGTCTGAGAAATCAGTATCTCTCTGCCCTGGTGGGTCAATACGACCGCCGACTTAGCACCCATACACGGGCACTCATAATCAACAGCTTCTCCTTTAGTTGCAGCTGCAGCGTACAGTTCTATTCTTATCACAGCCAGACTCCATTTTAACTTTCAATTCTAAAACTTCTATAAAGCTAGGATCACACATCGCCGATAAAGCCCGATCCCGTCGGATCCAATGGTACGGGGCTTTATCAGCAGTGTGTAGAGTCTTTCCCTAATGAGTGTGCGTCCACCTAACATTCCCGTGGGCCTCTTGGTCATTCGGGAAAGACCAAAAATTTCCCTTGGCCCTGGTAGTCTCCCTATGGGGAAGTTGATTGCGGTCGAGGGAACACACAGTTCTGAGGGTTCTCCCTATGCTGTTTATATGCTGTTCATTGGGAGAACGCTCGGGACTGTGTGTATCCTGATCTTTGAAAAATGACAGACAGGAACTTAAAGATGTCTGCCATGTGTGTACCCAGATATAAGACTAGCCACACACAGGTCGATTTTTCAATCTGATCGGTTGGTAGAAACGGTTCTCTCAATCGAATTGGTTTCCAGTGTAGTAAGGTAAGTCTGTCATATGATAATGTTGACAATCAAAGTCAAATCTATTAAATGTCTAATTGGTTTAGGGACAATAAGTCAGGACAAATCACTAAACAATGTAGAGCGACTCCTCCACATGTGATTGTCAGTGGCAGTTGATGTTCACCAAGTGCTTGTCCAACAATTATTTAACATACGGTATACACACGAAGAACTATACTATACTATTTATTTCATTTCTTTCCATTTGCCAGGTTATTTTGTAATGTAAACGCTTGGGTAAGTAGTGTTAACATGGTTTGTAATTAATACCAATACAGCTTGGTATTCTTTGTGATAGGAGACACCATGTATAGGTTGAAACATCCCAATGTTTGTGATAAACAAGGTTTTGAGTTGTAAAGGAAACTGACTAGGAAAGAAAAGATAAGAAGCTGTTTGATGGTGGAATCCAAATGCTACGTCAGGTCACATATGAAGACGAGAGTGTTTATAGGACAATCCCAGGTAACAGGAAGTGGAGCGTCTATTTCGGGATTAGGAGCTGGACAAGAACACACTGGAGGATATGGGAAAGTCATTTCCTTTGGTATCAGGAAAAAGCCTATTTAAGGAAGAAACTGGGATGTTCCCATTGGTGGGAAGGGAACATTTTACGCTGCTCCCATTCCTGTTTGTGCAATGCTGTGCGTAGCTGCTACACGTGTCCAACATCTTTACATGTTCCCGTGTTCCTTTAATTGCAAAACGTCATGATTACAATGTAATGATGATTTGAGTATAAAAACATAAAATATTGTCATGACCAAAGCAAACAATACACTGGGTAGCACTGTAAAAAAACAATAACATGCAAATGAACAATCCAATTTAATAAAATCATTTGCAGGGACCAATCAGATGTTATTTAACAAAAGGGAAGTAAAAATTGAATAACCAGCTTGAGTTGTTTACTGAGCCAATGATATAAAAGTTCCAGCAAGCTTTATTAATCTGTTCAGAAAAATATGAAGATTATATGGCGGGCAGAGGGGCTAACGTTTTAAAAGAAACGTACCTAATGACACTTTGAAAAGTTCCTAACGCCAGCCTTAGTGAATTTTGCCTAATGACACATTACATGAAACGTGCCAGATGACATTTCTGAATAGCAAAGGATGCATTCATTCATGACAGTAGCCTTGAACTTTGAACTGTTCATTAGTGATTACTCCCATTACTTCAAACACATCTCCCAGTCCCTAAATCATACTTTTGTATATAAAAAAGATCTCAGCATGTACTTGGGGAAAATGGCTTACAGAATATAAATTACAGCCAGACCCAACCTTACAACTAAGGTGATCAGACAGTGGCACCCCAAAAAGCTATATGAGGCCCCCTCTCTGGTTCACCTACAATGGCTCTCTGCGTTGGGACCTGTATCTGTGGTTTGTACTGTAGGAAGTTTCCAACCACAACCCCACCCCCCGAATGTTTTACACATAAGGTTTATTCAGATATCAATATTTGCGTGATATATTTTAACAAGTTTATTACCTTGGAGCAGTTTCCCAGTCCTCAATTCATGACACCATTGCCAAATTCCATCCTGAGACACCGAATCAAGCTGATACAGATGATAAATACTCACACATGTTTGACTTTGGAAGGTACAAACATAGAACATATTGCAACAGCATAGAAAATCTATCCAAGAACAGTAGGATAACTATTTAAATGGGAAATTCTCCTATCCTCAGGGGGAATGTTTATAAACCCAGTACTTGGAGCTTTGAACAAGGATGCACGTTTCTGGATGCTGTTAGCGCGGGGCAGTGAGAACTGTAATTTCACCTGCAGGGCCTCTTATTGGATAAAGCTATAGCAACATCCAGCCACTTAAAATACCTGAACCACATCTGTAATCTAATAGATTGTACCATGTTAGCCAGTCAGAGTTACAAGGCAATGAATTTTAAATGAAATATGATAACCATAGCAAGCTTTCAGAACCTATAGTTCTTGAAAGCTTCTTGAAAAAGGACGGTTCTGAAAGCTTGCTATGGTTATCAGTTTAGTTAGCCAATATAGGTATCACCTTTACATCACTTTTGTTATATTTCATCTGTAATCTAAGGCAAAGGCAATAGAATAAAACCTTAACCTTTTTTGTTTTTAAGGTTAATTGCTTATATGTCTTTCTCCCCATAATTAACAATGAACTGGGAACCCAGTGAGACTATTATAAACAAACCCTAATATAGACTTATGTTCTGATTACAGGACAATTCAGGCACACAAACCACTAGACCTGTAAATGTAAGGAAGGTAGCGCAGAGTGATGTAATAATAGATGTAATTAATAGTTATAATAAATACAAAACTGCCAGCATTCGGGAATATAAGAATTTGTCAGCTGTCTTGTCCAGTTCTGTTTACCCAACTGAACCAATTCCAAGAAAACAGTGTGGGACCCAACCAGCGAGAGAAAAGCGCACACACCCCACCAGCATGTGTCAGCCTTAGTGATTCATCCTGGATGCACTCGTGCACTCTTACCACCTACTGACAGCATTATCCATCTAGTGTTAAAGGAATCGTAACCCAGTAATTGAACTATAGATTCCAAGTTCATACAGGACAACAGAAAGCTATAAAGAATATTACCTCCAGGGAGATCCATAAATATCCTACATACAATATTTACACACAGTGTTTTAGTAATTAGAAATGATTCCTAACAGTGCAGTTTTGAATTCACCCTCACCCACTGTGCTTGCAGTTGGTTTCCTCTGGGCACTAGACTGCAAGCTCATTGGGACAGGCCCTAATTAAATAACTGTAAATTATAAATACATATATACATTATAAGTACAATGCAGTACACACACGCATATAAAAGAAGGAAACAACTTACTTATCAGCTGTTTTACCTTTAGTACAAATAAAAGACCAAATAAACTTCTGGTCACAATCTATCGTTTCCCATATCAGAATTTAGCCGGTATGAGGGGGAGAATTTACCTCTACCCATTAAAAGTTCTCAGAATGACCCCCACAGTGTGACAGTTCATTACAATCAGTATCCTACCTGTTACCAGCAGGCATCCAAACAGCAGGCACAGCATGGCTACAGTCACACAGCTGAGCATCTTTGTGTGAGCAAACCAGGCTGGACTCTCTCTCTTTATAAACAAGTGATAAATCAATAGGATGGTTCCAGGAGTGTGTGTGTGTGTGTGTGTGGTGGATCCTTCCTGGTCCCCAAGCCGTGTGATTGATAAGTTGAATATCCAGCAGTGTGGACAGTATCCAGTAGCACTGGGCTGGTGTGTGTCCTCTCCAGTTAACAGCCTCTTACTGACTCTTGGGCTCTTGGTGTGAGAAGGAGGAATATCCTGGATGACAGAGACACAGGGAGATTTCCACTCATTATACTCAGCCAAATTCTCACATCCTTCATGTGTTTTATGGTATCCTTGCCCACCCACCCCCCTTTCCCTCCTTGACCTCACAGAGCTCCCTGTATAAAAAGCATCTAATGCCCCCCCAACCAGTCACACCTACCACATGTAACAATTTATTCACTGCCTACAACATCCCCCCCCCAAAGTCAAGGGATATGACTCTTCCCACTCATTGCCCAACTGTTAAAAGCTCAGACATTGTGATATCACAGCATGTTCTCACAATAGAAAATGTGCAGCTAATAACATTGTTAAACTGCAACTGACTACATGCCACGAAACCACTCAGCACAGGTAGACTATACTTACTACTCATAATTCACTTTCCATTCTGAAAATTATTTCTATAGTTACATAGTTAATTCTGGGGGGGGGGAAGTAGTCAAATAAATATTTCATGCAAATTCCAAAATTACCGTCACCCTTACCTGTACCATCCCCAGGACCCCCTCTGTATTTTACCAAGACAAGATCACCACCGAAATCTCCCAGCGATCTTGTCTCCTGATGAGTAGCAAGTAGATCAGGTGAAAGTAGAAGGGAGGATAAGGTAACCTGGTCAACTGCATCCCTATGACCAACCCTGCACTGTGTTCCTTTATATACCACTCTCAGGCCAGTCTAATGATGCTCTTACATGCAAAGATTACAACTCCCAATTGCAGGAACAATATCCCGAGTCCTGCAGTCAGGGCTGAAATTTTGTCCTACAGAGGGAACTGTAAAAAAAAAAAAATTTCAGGAACAGTTTCGGACAGTGGGGATGGTTAGATCGGCACTACAAGTCGATCTATGACAGTCTGTTAAATACGGTACATATGGCTTGAACCAAGGGGGACCTATTGGTTTAGCTCATCATCCTGGGTACTATCATGGGAGGGGGTGGATTAAATTGCCCTTTAATAAGGTAAACATCCTATCCTAAACATTACCTTTAATAAGGTAAAAAACACAAGACACATTTCCCATTTTATGTCAAAATGATTCAGTATTGTTCATTGAGCTGAAAATGCCATTCTGCAAGTGTAATTAATGAATACATTGTGTTTATATTGCATGCATGCTTGTGGAGGTTCTCATTCATCCAGGTCATAATATATCTGTAATATTCATTCATCCAGGTCATGGTATATCTGTAATATTCATTCATCCAGGTGGGCATGTAAACCACCACCATGTCCGTCTGCAAGGACCCCACCGCCACTAGGGGTCGGGTGTAAGCCTACACTCGGCTGTCCCTCCAGCTGACAGCCCAGCAGATGGAAGCAGCTATGGTGTACCGGTAGTAACCTAAAAGCTGATTCAATGTCGGATTTTGCTAGCAATGCGGTAGTAACCTAAAAGCTGATTCAATGTCGGATTTTGCTAGCAATGCGCCCTGTCCTGCTTCCCTGACTAGTTCTACTGCTCTGTCAAAGGATACATAAGAGACCGATGTCAAATCCTTAGAAATCCCATCATTAACGCTTGCCCCTTTTACAAGGTCCTAAAAAAAATATCCATTTCCTTCTACACCAGAAAACGAGATTTTACCAGTTTCTCTGCCTTTTAGGAATTGTTTTTGTGCTGAACACGATTGGGAAAGTGAATAATGGCTCATCAGGATTCCAGGATCCTGAATAGAATTTGTTTTCCCCTTTGCTTGAAATGTTTAATTAATTAGTGTCTCAGATGACTCAGAATTGAAATATCCCACCTGATATATTAAATATATTAAATACAGTAGGTGTCATTGTACCTCCTTTCAACTAGAACAGGAATTGTGTGAAACAGAAAGGCGACTTTACCAGTGACAAGAGGGTTTCCTATCTTAGCAATGACACATCTATATGACACCATGCAATGAAACATCAACCACCCAGCATTACCAAGACAACAGGGACAGTTGTCATTTCCAATTACGGTTCCACACTTAGGTAGGTGTGGAGGACAAATGTAAATTACATAAAGGTTTTGTAACAAACTAGAAATGTATGTGTTAATTTTTTGCAAATAATAAATGTAAAGTGAATAGAATTCTATAACATAGATATTTGTGCAATTTCCTTGCTTCAAGACATTTTTTGAGGGAACTCGGCATGTAGGTTATCCCACATCTTGAAACTAAGTTGCTTAGCAGCTTATTTCATTTTTCCAGTGTTTGCAGAACAGACCCAGGTTGCAGCAATTTCGAAAGGTGCCCTGATATGCAGGCAGATTAGACAAGTTATAACTAAATTAATAAGGGGAATGGAGGAGCTTGACTATGCAGGCAGATTAGACAAGTTATAACTAAATTAATAAGGGGAATGGAGGGGCTTGGACTATGCAGGGCAGATTAGACAAGTTAAACTAAAATAATAAGGGGATGGAGGGGCTGGACTATGCAGGCAATTAGACACAGTTATAAATACTAAGATTTAATAAGCGGGAATGGAGGGGCTTGAATATGCAGGCAGATTAGACAATTAGGGCTTTTTACATGGAGAGCCGCGGTTTGCGTGGGGACAAATGATACCTTGTAAATATTTAATGGCCCATACAGTGAACTCTCATGGTGCATGTTCACTATAGGTCATATCAGAGGACACATGGACATCCTTTAAGGTTGGAAGAAAAAGTTTCATCTTCAGGTTAGGAGAGGTTTCTTTACAGTGAGAACGGTGAACTGTGGACTGTCTTCCAGCAGATGTGGTAATGGCAAGTTCATTAATAGCTTTAAAAAAGGCCTGGATAAGTTTATAAAACAAATAATATTGAGAGTTCTGGTATTAATACATATACTGTGTTCTGGTTGTACAGGATGCTATATAATATTGAGTATTACTGGTATTATATACTGTAGTTCTGGTTGGTACAGGGATACTATATAATATTGAGAATTACTGGTATTAATACATATATAGTAGTTCTGGTTTGTACAGGGATACTATATAATAATGAGAATTACTGGTATTAATGCATATAGTGTAGTTCTGGTTGGTACAGGGATACTATATTATATTGAGAATTACTGGTATTAATACATATACTGTAGTTCTGGTTGATACAGGGATACTATGTAATATTGAGAATTACTGTATTAATACATATACTGTAGTTCTGGTTGGTACAGGGATACTATATAATATTGAGAATTACTGGTATAATACATATACTGTAGTTCTGGTTGGTACAGGATACATATAAATTGAGAATTACTGGTATTAATACATATACTGTAGTACTGGTTGGTACGGGGTACTATATAATATTGAGAATACTGGTATTAATATATTACTGTAGTTTCTGGTTGGTACGGGGAATACCTATATAATATTGAGAATTCTGGATTAATAATATACGTAGTTCTGGTTTGTACGGGATACTATATAATATTGAGAATTACTGGTATTAATACATATACTGTAGTTCTGGTTGGTACAGGCAGGGATACTATATAAATTGAGAATTACTGGTATTAAACATTATACTGTAGTTCTGTTGGTACAGGGATACTTAGAATATTGAGATTCTGGTGTAATACATATACTGTAGATCTGGTTGGTACAGGAATACTATATAATATTGAGAATTACTGGTATAATGATATACTGTAGTTCTGGTTGGTAAGGGATACTATAAATTGAGTTTACTGGTATTATATACTGTAGTTCTGTTGGTACGGTATACTATATAATTTGAGAATTACTGTATTAATATACTGTAGTTCTGGTTGGTACGGGATACTATATAATATTGAGTATTACTGGTATTAATATACTGTAGTTCTGGTTGGTACAGGGATACTAAATATTGAGAATTACTGTTATTATACATTACTGTAGTTCTGGTTGGTACAGGGATGCTATATAATATGGAGATTACTGGTATTAATACATATCTGTAGTTTCTGGTTGGTACAGGATACTATATAATATTGAGAATTACTGGTATTAATACATATACTGTGTCTGGTTGGTACGGGATACTATATAATATTGAGTATTACTGGTATTATATACTGTAGTTCTGGTTGGTACGGGATACTATATAATATTGAGTATTACTGGTATTATACATATACTGTAGTTCTGGTTGGTACAGGGATACTATAAATATTGAGAATTACTGGTATTAATACATATACTGTAGTTTTCTGGGTGTACAGGGATGCTATATAATATTGAGAATTACTCGTATTATACATATACGTAGTTCTGGTTGGTACAGGGATACTATATAATATTGAGAATTACTGGTATTATATACATATATTCTGTAGTTCTGGTTGTACGGGATACTATATATATTGAGATTTACTGGTATTAATAATATACTGTAGTTCTGGTTTGGTACAGGGATCTATATAATATTGAATTAACTTGGTATTAATCATATACTGTATTTCTGGTTGGTACAGGATGCTATATAATATTGAGAATTACTCGGTATTAATACAATATACTGTAGTTCTGGTTGGTACAGGGATACTATATAATTTGAGAATTACTGGTATTAATACATATACTGTGTTTCTGGTTGGTACAGGGATGCTATATAATATTGAGAATTACTGGTATTAATACATATACTGTAGTTCTGGTTGGTACGGGGTACTATATATATTGAGAATTACTGGTATTAACTACTATACTGTATTTCTGGTTGGTACGGGATACATATAATAATTGAGAATTACTGGATATAATATATCTGTAGTTCTGGTTGGTACGGGATTACTATATAATATTGAGAATTACCGTATTAATACATATACTGTAGTTCTGGTTGGTACAGGAGATACTATATAATATTGAGATTACTGGTATTAATACATAACTGTAGTTCTGTTGGTACAGGGATACTACAGAATATTAGAATTACTGGTTATACATATACTGTAGTTCTGGTTGGTACAGGATACTATATAATAGTGAGAATTACTGGTATTAATAATAACTGTAGTCCTGGTTGGTTACGGGGATACTATATATATTGAGTATTACTGGTATTAATATACTGTAGTTCGGTTGGTACGGGATACTATATAATATGAAATTACTTACTGGTATTAATTACGTAGTTCTGGTTGGTACGGGGATACTATATAATATTGAGTATTACTGGTATTAATATACTGTGTTCTGTTGGTACAGGGATACTATAATATTGGAGAATTACTGTATTAATACATATACTGGTATTATGGTTGGGTACGGGGATACTATATAATATTGAGTATTACTGGTATAATATACTGTAGTTCTGGTTGGTACCGGGATACTATATAATTTGAGTATTACTGGTATTAATCATAACGTAGTTCTGGTTGGTACGGATACTATATAATTTGAGAATTACTGGTATTAATACATATACTGTAGTTCTGGTTGGTACGGGGATCTATATATTTGAGAATTACTGGTATTATACATATACTGTAGTTCTGGTTGTACAGGGATACTATATAATATTGAGAATTACTGGTATTAATACATATACTGTAGTTCTGGTTGGTACAGGGATACTATAAATATTGAGAATTACTGTATTAATACATATACTGTAGTTCTGGTTGGTACAGGGATACTATATAATATTGAGAATTACTGGTATTAATACATACTGTAGTTCTGGTTGGTACAGGATCCTATATAATATTGAGATTACTGGTATTAATCATATACTGTAGTTCTGGTTGGTACGGGATACTATATAATATTGATTAATTACTGGTATTAATATACTGTAATTCTTTGGTACAGGGATACTATATAATATTGAGTATACTGGTATTAATCATATACTGTAGTTCTGGTTGGACGGGGATACTATATAATATTAGAATTACTGGTATTAATACATATACTGTAGTTCTGGTGTGGTACAGGGATACTATATAATTTTGAAATTACTGGTATTAATACATATACTGTAGTCTGGTCGGTACAGGGATACTATTAATATTGAGAATTACTGGTATTAATACATATACTGTTTCTGGTCGTACAGGGATACTAATAATATTGAGAATTACTGGTATTACAATTACTGTAGTTCTGGTCGTACAGGAAACTATATAAAATGAAATATGGTATTAATAGATTATACTGTAGTTCTGATTGGTAAGGATCTATATAATATGAGAATTACTGGTATTAATACATATACTGTGTTCTGGGTTGGTACAGGGATAGCTATATAATATTGAGAAATTACTGGTATTAACTATACTGTGTATTCTGGTTGGTACAGGAACTATATAATATTGAGAATTACTGGTATTATACTATACTGTTGTTACTGGTTGGTACAGGATACTATATAATTTGAGAATTACTGGGTATTACATATACTGTAGTTCTGGTTGGTACAGGGATACTATATAATATGGAATTACTGGTATTAATACATAACTGTTATTTCTGATTGGTACGGGGTACTTTATGATTTTGAGAAATGTCCAAGTGAGCCAAGTTGATGCAGATATAAAAGTGTACATATATCATCTAGGGACGGGTTTGGGGCAGGTAACGGATAATGACCCAGTTTTTTTATTTCAAGGGAATTTCCACTTACAAGGCCTTAGATTTTTTCATTTTAATTGAAGATGGGGGGTAAAGGAGCGATGTCCTTACTTCTTGCGTTCTTCAATGACCGATCAGAATCAGACAAGGAACAGAGAGAACTGACCCTCGATCGTCTCCTCGCCGTTCCTCGACAGGCAGCGCTTAATAAAGTAACATTGCTGTTATTAAAGGGGAATGGCCTCGTTAACATTTTTTTGTGTTTTTTCTTTTCCCCTGTAGGTTTGGAATGGTGGAAATCATAGAGCCCCGGACGCGGGAATGTTGTAGCCAATATCATACTGGAGAATGCGTTTGGTCCTCCATCGGGCGTGCGGATTAAACGACCAATGAAAACAGTGGTGGGAGCTGTCGACCCAAATACGTCTCGTTTCTCTACATTACAATGCCAGCACCCAAAGGACTGTATGGCATCCCCGCAAAACTGTGATATTATCCCTCTGGCCAAACTCCAGACACTCAAACAGAACACAGAGTCCCCGAGGGCCTCAACTGAGAACATCCGGGGAGAGCAGCAATGTCAGCAGGGAGGAGCACAAGTTCGTCTCTGGAGCAAGAACTGGACGGTGTAGACAAGTCCGCAGATCAGCCAAGGCCAATCGCCATTCAGCGCCGTACTTGTGGTGAAGGAGGAGTCCGACCGGTAAGTAACTAACTGGGGTGAAAGAAGAAGATGAATACCCCACCTTCCAATTGTGTGAGATTGTGTGGTTATGTGTGTGAGTATGTGCGAGTGTGTGAGTGTATGGTGGTGTAAGTATGTGTTTAAGTGTGTGGTGTGTGTGGGGGGTAATGTGTGTGTATTTGATGTATGTGTCTGAGTGGCGTGTGGGTGGTGAGTATGTGAGTGTAGCTTGCGAGTGGTGAGTGTGTGTGGTATATTATCTATCTGGTTTTTCCACATTAGTGTGGAAATTGTGTTACATACACTTGTGGGTGTGTACATCTTGGAGTCGAGGCGGTTGAGGATTGTGTAAACCCCCACACACAATATACACACCCCACCTTTAACTTTATCTGGTAATCTTCTAACAGGGTGACAACCTTTCCCCTTTAATATATACTTGACATAGAATTTGCCCTCCAGAGGGCTTACATGATTTATTATATTTTGTTACTACTTGTTACAACCTTGTTATACTTATTATATATTATTATTATTATTATTATTATTATTATTTTATTATTATTATATTATTGTTACTCTTGTTACACTGTTGTATTACTAGTATTATTAGTTTAATTATATTATTATTATTATTATTATTGTTACCTTGTTATTATTATTATTATTATTGTTGTTTGTACATCCTTATTTATTTTATTATTACTTATTATGTTGTTAGCTCTTGTTATTACTATTATTATTGTTCCTCTTGATTTAATACTATTATTATTACTATTATTATCTTGTTCATTGATTGGGTTGAACGGGAACTTTATCTCACAAACATCCGAGTGAAACGTAATAGTTTGTAAGATGAGGAACATGCTATTCGATAAAATCCTGTGACACGGGATAGAGCTCTGCCTGCCCACATTCGACCGTGTGCTTCCATTTGGATTGCCCAGTGTGTGCTCAGCCCTGGGGACTTATAATAGCGACCAGGGGCAGCTCCATTTCTATACACATGTAACTTAATTTACCGCTTGTTTCATTCTTGTGTAATATTCTACATTACGTAAATTCATCTAGATGGTTAAGACCCATTCACATAGGAACCCCGTGGTATTAAATTCCTGTCTCTCCAGCTTATGGGAACAGAGAGGGTCGGAGTTGCCATCATGGTTATAATGTCCGACTTTAGATGAAAACAATGGATCAATTCCTGACCCTTTTTTCTTTGTGATATTTTTGTGAAACTGTTGCTGGTATATTTTCTGGCTCAGGGGCTGAAAGAAATACAGACACTATAGTCCCGAAAAATTGCCCTGATTAACAACCTTTCTCGTGGTCCTGTTCTGGCAAGCCACGGTGCTTGGCCGTGTTCTTTTGGTTCCATGTCTTCTTTGTATTTACATTTCCCAAAGACTGCGTGCTAATCTTTCAGGAACAGAAATCCCTGACGTTACCCGCCCCTCCCCTAGCCCAGTGATCTCATACTGCTCAGTTTGATTCCACACAGAGAGGATGAGATTTGTCCATCGGAACTGTTTATAGGGAGGGGCGCGAGGAAAAAAATATTTAGAACAAGTACGTTGTTACTGGATTGGAACCGTGGTACTTTGTAATACGAGGAAATTATAAAGGACTGGAAAAGTTATATTGCTAGAAAAAGTGTAAATTGTAACAATGGCGTTTGAATGAGGATTGTAAACATGGAAGAGACAGTTCCGGTCCTCCATGGTTTACGGCAGCAGTTTGACTCGTCCTAGGGTTTCAGGTTGGGTGACAGTTTGTGGGTGTGGATATCGGGTAGATTACGGCTCATCAGGCGAGGTGTTTTCTGGTTTACATAGAAAAGACGTTGAGCAAATTCCCTAAAGGCCAAGTGAGCACGAACAGGATTAATTTACAGTTGACACAAAATGATTTGACATTTCGCCTCTGGGCTCGTGTACAGTATTCATTGTATTACATAAGGATCAATAGACTGTGCTGACCCACTAATTCTGCTATGCTCCCTGTTCTACACCATCGTTATTCAATTTCCATGGCGATTGGGATGTGGCCTTGTTCTTAACACTAGTCCAACGTAGGAAAATCAGTTTTTAGGGGGGGATAATAAGTGGATACATGCACCCCAACTGTAAATTAGAAGGCATATTAGACGTCACTGAGAGTTCCTGACCATATAAATTACGAGGCCGCAGCCTTTTATACAGGGCACGGGACTCCAAGGTGACGTCTATACCTTATAATTTACATTTGGGGTGGTTATTTATATTAACCTACCGTCTTGTGGGCTTCTTGTTTCCTTCTCTCTCTGACTGTAAGATTATAGATGCCTAATAATCTTAACAGTTTCCCTCCCATAGAAATCCGACTACCGGGGTAGGGTTTATATTTATTTTATATTAACAGATACAAAGTAACTCTTTGTGACAGAAGCACACTGAGTCATGTCCTGGACGTGACCAACACGAGAGTTACAGATTACAAACACTATTCGTACACAGATAATATACATAATGACGGATTCAACCAGATTTTCTTTTGTGAGTCATTGATATGTTATCGTACCTTTTAAAGGGCCATCTGTACTGCAAAAAAGTTTGTTCTAATTGATCATTAATGGAAACTTTAATTCTTCCACCACCACTGCGCCATGATTTTATCGACCTCCACCCTATGTTCTTCAGATATCCAACTCTAAAACTGTGTACACACTTTAGTAGGTGTGGGGAAAATTGTAAATTAATAAGGTTTTACAAATAGAAATGTTAGTGTTTAATTTTGCAAATAACATGTAAAGTGAATAGAATTCTATAACAATAGATATTTGGTGCAATTTCCTTTGCCTTCAAGACATTTTTTTGAGGGAACTCGGCAGGTAGGTTATTCCCAAATCTTGAAGAACTAAGTTGCTTAGCAGCTTAATTTCATTCTTCCATTCAGTGTTTGCAGAACAGACCCAGGTTTGCAGCATATTTCGAAGTTGAACCTGAAAATCCCACAATCCGCATTGAAACCTCTCAAATGTTTCTACAATCAAAAAGTTTTCTGTAGTTCCACAAAGAAATTTCATGGTGTAACTGGCAGTTCCAATCCAAACCGTGTTCAGGTAAAAACTCAGAGCATCAATACTAGAGAATAATCTGGGGCCAATCAGATCATTTCCATAATGGTACTGCATGATGGATACATTTCTGCTTGTATTCTCACATTTCAGGTTACTATTATCCTGATGAAATACCCAACTCTGTTTAGAGAAATGCAGTCCTAACACTTCCCCATGCTTCCCTTTTTTGCCGCACAAAATATTATTGTAACCACTTTCCAGACATTGGTGAACAAACAGCCTTCTGCTACAGTCAAATAATTCAGGTTTGGCACCTTTGATAGTTTTTTAGTGCACGTGAGTCACTTGACCTTGTTTCCCATTGAAGGATTGGCTTAAGGCTGCAAATTCCTCCAGACAGTAGATGGGCTTTTTACAAGTTTGTGCTATTTCTGAGCTGTTTGGCTCAGCTGGACATGTTATGATATTGAAGGTTAGCATGTCCAATTGGCTGACCAATGAGTCTACTGTCCTAAATGTTGTTTGTGCTCCTGATCTATGCACAGCTCTGCGCACTTACATTTTACAAAGATATACCTATTTAAAGGTGAATGTTGGAGGGAAGGTCAGCCACAACCCAGGCTGCTTTGAAATCTTTTCTGCTGATGTAGTAAATATATGTACCTTGCGTTTGTTTTTGTGCTTAGTCTTGCCATGGTGTAGAACTGCGGCATGAAAATGTGCCTTCCGCAACCTCCATTGGTTAGCGAAGAGTTTCCATAGGTGCCGCTCCCATTAGCTATTAGCTAGAGATAAAATCTCATCTCAATGTAGCGCAAATGTTTTTATATAGACAGTTAAAGATTAAAGTCAATTCAATGTTCTTGTCCTAACAATGAATTACTTTTATACAAAATAGAAAAGCAATTTTTGCAGTACTTTCTTCTACGATGGACTGTCAAAAACAGAATATTAACATTTCAGTAAAAATTTAAATAGATTCTGGGGTATTGAACCGGTTGCTAAAAGCAGAGTTCTAACCCCTATCCTAAAGAGACTCTACGTGGACCTCTAGTGAATGTAGAAACTTTAGGGGAGATTCAGAAAAAGCTCTATCGTTAAAAATGGTGCTATTTTGCCCCACCAACCAGATCTTATTTAACATTTGAAGCTAACATTGATTGGGTTGGGGCAAAATTAGCACACCTTTTTAATTATAAGACCTTATTGAATCTCCATTTATCTTTGTGAGGAAGAAATAAAACAAGTCTGGGGAATCGAACCTGTAACCTTTTAAACTGTTTGTTCTCTAAAACATGCATTTTACCAGGCCAGGCACCACTGCAGATGCATGGAAATCAGCTACTTTAGAAGCTTATCTTTTACTAGAACAAAATACTACATAAAAAATAGTAAAATTAGTGACTTTTTGTTTTGCCCCAGGAATATCTGTAATACTTATTGTGCATAGAAACAGTGAATAGTGGGGTCAGGGAGCAGGCTCTTTGATGAGGTTCAGGCTGTGGGTTGTATTAAATGCAACCTACTAGAGTATAGGTGTTCAGGGGAGAAAAGCTTTCACAATAGGATTAAAAAAATAAGCGTAGTGCTCCTTTAAGGAGCATCAATTATAGGAAAGCCATGGATAGAGCACAGTGAATGTGAATTTTTCTGGGGACTCTTTTCCTGAATTGTTCTGAACATTCTTTAGCTACAAGCCTGCAAGAATAGAAAGATGAATCCAGATTTTAAGTAAAATGTGTCTGTGCTCATATTTTAACCCTGACAAGAAACTTCCCATTGAATATAAACCTCCACAACTTACACCTACAATGACAGTAATTCACAGGTTTTTGAATGGTGCAAGGGTTGACATGTAAGAACCGTTGCTTCCGGCACTGAGGGTGAGACATTTAGTACTGGTCCTATTAAAGTACAAGAAGGTGAATGCACCATAGCCAGCATGCTGGATGGCCTGACGAAAAATCCACTTTTTAGTAGACAATGAGACGCAATCAAAAGGTGCAAAAGTTTGGCCTATGATATTAATTTGCAGCCACCAATCAGATGTTATCTTCTTACTGGGTTACTGTAGTTAAGACAACATCTGAATTGGTTGGTGGTGATTTAGCAAGGAAAATTTTCACCTTTTACTGCATCAGGCACTTTGTCTTAGTCTGTGTGGATTCAAATGACACTACCACATTTTATTGTAGATTAATGGGGTAGTGACTTCATGACATCTACTGTGGAAAGTAATTATTGGTTATAGTTCTACCTCTCTGCTGCTTCTTACCATAAATAAGTAGGGAACTGGACCCTATACACCATTAAGGTTCAACCTAACAACAAACCAACAATAACATTTGTAAAGTGCTTTCTCCCGTAGGACTCAAAGCGCTGTAAGCATGGCGGCAGACCATAATTGGTTGATTAGTAAATGTGGTATAGAGGAAGAACACTAGAAATCCGAAATGCCAGGCTAAACAGTGGCTTTTTCAGTCTGGATTTGAATAAGTCCAGGGAAGAGGCTGTCTTTACCTGGGTGTGGCAGGAGTTCCAAGGGTAGGGACAACATGACAGAAAGCTCGTCTCCAAAGGTTTTGAGGCCCACTCTGAGGACCAAGTTTAGGGAGCCTGTCTGATCTAAGGTTAGGAGAGGTGGGGTTGCAGCTCATGCAAGTCTTCATGTATCCGGGCCCAGATTGTGCAGTGATTTGAAAGTCATCAGTCCAATCTTGAATAGTAATTCCCCATTTACCTAGCTATCTTTCTGTCAAAAAGCGAGCTTGGAAATTGTGTGTAGTTATTGGCCTCTACCTTGACTAAGACTCAGGGGGAATTAACTAGAGCCAATATTAATATAATAAGATCATATTTCCCTTCCTTTAAAACTAGGCAAAACACAATAGAAGCATCAAATTCTTCTTAACACCCATAGGAACCCTCTGTACGTTGGGACAATAGCTAATAAATGTATATATATATAACACTTGCCCACCTATACGCAGAAAATATTTTAGGTCTTGCTAATTGTGCCTTATATTCGATGCCCTGCAGGGCCTCATGCAATAGACAATGTTAAAACCACTTTAAACTCCCAAAGGGCCTGCCTGGTTTAAGATAAAACAGGGAAAAGCACAATCCAAGCTAATTTCCAGCTTTAAAAGGAAACCTGTTTCCTGTATTGTAGAAATCTGGTGCCAATGAGACGGACACAGGACTCTATTGTCTTCCTAAAATTACATGTTGGGGAAATATCCCTGAGAAAAACACACCTCCTCCTAGAGAGGGCTTTTGATCTGCATAAAAATGGTGACAAGTGCCAATATGTGGCTACAACTCTTACGAAACAAGGATTGTAAGGATACTGTTGCTCTTGTGTGTCCTTAGCGTTTGTGGTGAATTCAATGGAAACCTATAGCATTGCATTCATAAATTCACGGGTCTGCTAGAGGACTAATGATGACTCTTAACTTTGTCATGAAATTGGTTTTGTGATGAAATTACAGGTTTCCATGATGACATTTCTCCATCCAAACTTCAGCTAAAAGTTTCACAAAAAATGGAATTTACCTTAAAATTACTTTTTTTCACTATAGAAATTTAGTTACTAGTTTCAAGGTGAAAATTACAGACCAATCCCAAATTTTCACATTTCACATCCACCAATTGGCGGCGTTTAGCAAACCTGCCAGCAGAATGAAACCTGTCTGGTTAAGACTATTTTAGTCTGTTTAGTGAGAACAGCCATTACACTACAGAACAATTATTAAAACACATCCAGAAAACATCCATGTGAAAACTTTGGCAGAGACACTCTCAATGACTTTGTTACCCATCCAGTTGTGACCTTGGCCTACTGTACAGTATTTTTGTTGCCATAGCTGCTGCACCTTTGGCTTAACATGTTTCTCTGAGTAAAAATATTTTAAGGGACCACAATTACAGAAAAAAATAACTTTGAATCATCTTAATCTAATATTTAATACATGTCAAGTAGCACTATGGTGTGGGTGTTGTTGCATGCCTTCTATCCAGCACACATTCAGGGTTACTTCAATAAATTATTATTGTTCTTATTGTTAAAAATGGTGCTAATTTTGCCCTACCAATCAGATGTTAGCTTCAATCAAATGTTAAGATACTATCTGATTGTTTGGCAAAATTAGCACCACTTTTAACGATAAGAAACTTTTGTGAATTCTCCCTGATTTTGTGTTAGAGGCAGTACTCTCCCCCCTCCCTCTTTAACCACTCCCACTTCCATCCGCCTGACGTTTTTCCCACAAAACCAACTGTCAAGCCGCACACAGCATACAGCATTCCAACTGTCAAAACTCTGCCACCATTCAAGCTGCAGCATGGATAGTTTTTGAGAGCGAGGAATTATTGACACTGAAATGTAAAATGTTTTTAGGGTCGTTCAAACTTGATCAGTTAGTGTCCGTTTCTGGATCGGATTGACCCCGGACCGCTAAAAAATGTACCGCCTGAATGCATTTTCTCCCGAAATGGACACGTGTGATTAAAAATATTAGGAAAAACTGAGCACTAGAAACGGACCAAAAAATCATGGACTGTCCCTGTGTCCGTTTTGGTCAGTTTCTTTAGTGCTTGAAGTACCTTAGGCTGAGGCCACATTACCACCGCACAGGAATCGCACACAAAATCGCGAGCGTTATACGCACGCAATGTGTGCGCTTTTCTTGTGCGTTCGCCTTTCGTTCGCCTTGCGTTCGCGTTTTGCGCATGCGTTTTTGCCATTACTGCGTTTGGGAAACGCTGCGTACGCACCAAAAATGGTGAACGCATGCGTTACAAACCAAACCGGAACGACGCCAATCGCATGAGCATCGGAAATCGGAAATTTTTGCGTTCCCGCGATTTCATTTTAAAAAAATCGCTGTGCGCATCGCGAGCGCGAAACACGCGTGCGCAAACGCGCTAGTGTGGCTAGCCCTAAGATTGGATATCTAAAGAAACAGGGGGTCACATCAACAAAAAAATGATACAGTGGTGGTGGGAATTATAGTTTCCAGTTATGTCAATTCAAATAACCTTTTTTTCAGTATAGATGGCCTTTAATTCAGAGCTGAAGGAGACCGTGTAAGAAAAAAAAACATTATCCCAAGTCATGGCTTAGCCCCTCTATTATAAATATCATCTACTTTGGCTCTCACAAAGATTCTAGAGGATGCAGGACTACCTTCACTCAGTGTATTTCCCAAGGTAAGAAGAATCGAGTAGACACTGTATATCATCCGTACCCATATGTTTGTATCGGGTGCTGAAATTATTACTAGTAAGGATTGGATCGATGTTAATCCATTTGGTAAGGGATGATAAGGAGCTGTAGTTATGCCTGAAGATCCTATCTATTGGAAGGTGGATGAATTCACACGCTCATCTTAATAACTAGATGGAATAAAAAAATAAATGACGGTTTTTTCAGCTAAACATGTGCGATGTACCGTACAAATGTTATAACCTTTTCTTTTAATACAAATTAGATTATCTTCTGTCAAATTATCTTCTCTGACTGGTGTCTGCATGTACTAAAAATCCTCCAGGGGCCTAATGCTGTCCATTACAATACTTTGACATCAATTATTGAATCTATATATCTATAAAGGCCCCGTCCTTATCTCTGCTGTTTCTACCATGTTCCCTGTCCTGGCCATTTAATATTGCTGATTCTTGTACAAGTCAATTGAACTGAGAGATCCAGTCGGATGACTAGGCGAAACATCTGCAAGAACTAAACTTCAAGTCCACTTGATCTAACTCAGTGATGCCCAAGCGCCCATCTGTACGGATCCATGTGACTTGTACATTCCAGGGGTTGGACTTGGGCTGGGTGGATTGGGGGGGCAGGCTATACTGGGGCACGGTCACTGCATGGGGGCCACTATGCATGCGGAGTTGGGCACTAGAATTTGGATTGGGTCCAACTGGATCCAATTTTTTTTTTCGTCACAGAACCCCTCGGTTCCAAAATCCGAACGTTCCATCCTAGAACAGGCGAATGTTTGGGACTTCAGAGTGTATTTTTGTGTACCGAATGTAAACATTTGATAACCTACAAAAATACGACCGGGAACTCAAAAATTGTTCCGATGTATATTTGAGGGTTGATAGAACGTTAAAGGCTTTTTTGACGGTTACGAAAATAACCCTTGACATTTGGTAACCCTGAAAATATTTCGCGAACCTTCAAAGCAAGTTCTGTTTTGGATTTTTGGTTTTTTTCCTGAGTTCCGTAAATCCGAAAACGAACGAAACTTCCGTTGTTTCAGCCATCTCTATTGGGCACACCTGAACTGACTGAGTACCACAGATAATTTCCATCCAAGCTATCAGTTTGCCAAGCAGGCATTTTGATCAATGGAAAACAGACTGTTCTGGCTAAGTTACATAAAAAGCTATTTAAATTAACTGTGGTTTATATCTGTTGAAGAGTCATATTTAAAACCAATTGTCCCATAGGGAGGACTCACTTCCTGTTGGTTTAGCACTAAATATAATTTGGATATTCTTTATTCTTACAAGCAGTTATTGTTGTGGTGGATTTAATTTCTCTTGGTTCAGGGGGGATATGTGTTTGTGCTAGAAAGCATTTCAGCTTATTATAAGCAGATCTCACAAAGGAATGTCCCAGCAGGTACCATGACTCTCAATAAAGATGTATTCTCCTTGTCCTTCAAAGGAAATCCCTCATTTGTGCTGCTTAAACATGCCACTGTGAGAGTTCTGTTCAAGGAAGTGAGATGTTCAGTTTGAGGATTAGAAGTTAAAATTGTTAAGACGAATAACAGCAAGTCTTGTGTCTCATTATTCCATTTAGATGAAATCCATCCCTCGCCACCAACACATGCTCTCCAGACTCCAACTGAGTGCAAAAGGGATTCTCTGCATTGCTGGTTAATGCCAAATAAATCATCAAAGATTCATTGGGGTCTCGTAGCAGAGCTGACTTCATTTGTCCATTCCCAGCAATCTAAATGTAAACTCAGGGGTGGACCAATCAGTTTAGGGGTGTCCTCTTTCTCATATACAGCTCATGGAATACTGGAGTTTATCATTTCAAATAAAGGAAGCACTGTCAATCTGAGGCTAAACTTTCAAAGTCCTTTAACATGGTAGTCATGTTCATTTAGTATAGTATTTATAGTATTGAGGTTGAAAAGACATATGTCCATGCAGTCCAACCTACTCAGCATACCCACATTTCCAACCTAACAGTTTATCCAGAGGAAGTAGGAAAAAAAAGACACCAAAAAAAAAACAGTATGAAGAAAAAAAAAAATCCTTCCAATCAGAAGTATCCCAGGATCAACTCTATCTCATGGTACATCCAGTAACATGCAACATTCTGTATTTTTATAAACTCTTCAGTTCTTTTTAAAAACTATCCAATGAACCTGCCCAATCTAATAGGAAGACAGTTCATAGTTTATTTCCGTCCTTACAGTTAAAAAAAAAACTTTCCGACTTGAAACCTAACTTTTTTTCTTAAGTCTTAAGGGATGTCCAGTGTCCTCTGACATGTTCTATTGGTGAACAATGCCCCAGTTTTATTGTATGGCCCATTAATGTATTTATACACAGTGATATATCCCAATGCAATGCCTTTTGTCTAGCGTACATATTGTAACTAATCTGTCTTCATATTCAAGCTCCACCAGTCCCCGTACTTATCTTTTTTTGCCCTTCTCTGAAACCCACTTCATTTCAGATTCCATTTGGTACACAGATTTAAACTCACCCCTTACAAATCATATAAGTCAAATTAAAACAATATCCAAATCATTTTTGTTACTTGCCTCAGCAGCAATCAAAATTTATACAAATTAATAAAGGAGCAATAATATCAATGTCAAATGAACTTCAATCCCCAATTGAGATTCTCCATTCAAATGTAATAGCTACATAAGCATTTTCACAATTTTCTGAAACATACCTAGATAAAACTGGGGGTGGGAAAATGGGGCCATTTATATGAAGTTAGCAGATTAAATTGTGGACAAGGTAACATTCCACAATATCTCAACCAATAAGAACCTTGTAATGAATTTATAATACAATAATGTATTATATAACCGGTATATAAATATTTTATCTGTATATCTATATCTATATATTCAATAATATCCACTGCGGGCACTCATTTTTATTTATCCATTCTACAGATGGTACAAGCGACATTTCGGATGACTGCGCCTCCTTTCTCAAGCTAACAAATGAGACCAGTGCAGTCTCCGAAACGTCGTTTGTGAGTATATGTACGAATGTGCCGCAGTGGATATTATTGATACATATTGGAGTGGAACGACGATCTCCTTTAATGCAGGCACCAGAAGTCGAATTGAAATAAAGGTGTGCGTTCTTTATGTGAAAATTATATATATCCTGACAACGATACCCGGGTGGACTGAAACTTAACTGATGTAATTTGAATAAACTTTATATCTGTTGTTAAAAACCCAGCAAATATTTATTGTTGAACTTCGAAACAGCATGTTTTTACAATAATGTTTTCTGTGTTAAAGACCCATGAGCGCTCTGAATTTTATATGGTTTATATGAGTCTCTCTGAACGGAAGCTCCGAGGCATTAACCGAACAGCGAGTGTGTGCGAGACAGAGTGGAGTTTGTTATATCTCTCTCTATATATATATATATAATTTTTTTTTTTTTTAAATATGGTGGTTTTTGATTTAGCTATACCATTGGATATCTAATAATATGGATCCTTATATAAAAAGTTTAGCTTTACTTTACCTAAAGTTTCCTTTGGCGCTCAGCTCCCACTTTCGGGTTCACAATCCTGCCAATGAGAAGACACGCTTCTTTAGAGTGTGTTCCTCTATTGGCCAAGCACAGACGGAGTCCAGGAGCGGAGCACCAAGAAAACTTCAGGCGAGTTAAGCTAGACGCAGAGATGAGGACAGTGCGCTAATACTACAAAATATGAGAATTACTGGTAATAATACATATCCTGTAGGTTCTGGTTGGTACAGGGATACTGTATAATATTTGAGAATTACTGGTATTAATATATATACTGTAGTTCTGGTTGGTACGGGGATACTATATATATGAGAATTACTGGTATTAATACATATCCGTGAGTTCTGGTGTGGTACAGGGATATGTATAATATTGAGAATTACGGTATTAATATATATACTGTAGTTCTGGTTGGTACGGGGATACTATTAATATTGAGAATTACTGGTATTAATACATACTGTAGTTTCTGGTTGGTACAGGGATACTATATAATATTGAGAATTACTGGTATTAATACATATACGGCAGTTCTGGTTGGTAAGATGGATACAATATAATACTGAAATGACTGATATTAATACATATACTGAGTTCTGGTTGGTACAGGGATACTATATAATATTGAGAATTACGGTAATATTAATACATATATTGTAGTTCTTGTTGTACAGGGATACTATATAATATTGAGAATTACTGTGTATTAATACATATACTGTAGTTCTGGTTGTACAGGGTATACTATATAATATTGAGGAATACTGACACATTGATATATATATACTATGTTCTGGTTGGTACGGGATACATATAATATTGAGAATTACTTGGTTTTAATACATATAATGAAGTTCTAGTGATACGGGGGATACTATATAAAATTGAGAATTACTGGTATTATACATATACTGTAGTTCTGTTGGTACAGGGATACTATATAAAATTGAGAATACTATATTAATATATACTACGTAGTTCTGGTTAGTACGGGGATATCATATACAATTGAGATTACTGGTATTAATACATATAACGTAGTTCTGGTGTTACGGGTATACTATATAATATTGGGAATTACTGGTATTAATACATATACTGTAGTTTCTCGTTGGTACAGGGATACTATATAATATTGAGAATTACTTGTATTAACTACATTTACTGTAGTTGGCTGGCTGTACAGGTATTACTATATATATTGAGAATTACTGATATTATACATATACTGAAGTTCTGGTTGGTAACAGGGATTCTATAATACTGAGAATTACTGGTAATATTACTACATCTATGTAGTTCCCGTCTCGTACAGGGATGCTATATAATATTGAGAATTACTGGTATTAAACAATACTGTAGTTTCCGTTGGTACAGGAAACTATATAATAGTTGAGAATTACTGGTATTATACATCAACTGTAGTTCTGGCTGGTACGGGATACTATATAATGTTGAAAATTACTGGTATTAATCATATACCGTAGTACTGGGTTGTACACAGATACTATATAATATTGAGAATTACTGGTATTAACACATATACTGCAGTTCTGTTGGTACAGGGATAATATATAATATTGGGATAACTGGTATTAATATAATCTGTAGTTCTGGTTGGTACATGATAATATATAATATTGAGAAGTATGGTATTAATACATACTATAGTTCTGGTTGTACGGGGGATACTATATAATATTGAAGAATTACTGGTATTGATACATATACTGTAGTTTGGTTGGACGAGGATACTATATAATATTGAGAATTACTTAGGTGTAATACACAGGCGCCGCCATCAGGGGGTGTAAAGGGGTACTCCAGTATGGGGCCGGACTTGAAGGGGCCCAGAGAGTGAGAGGACACGGGTATATTTATATTTACCGGTCTGTGTGTGCGTCCGGAGTGTAGCATGTTCCGAGCCCGTTAATGTAACAGCTTAATGTCTAGTTGATATAAAATATTGCAGGCAACAATGTAAAATGGGAATAATGGTCTTAAAATATGTGTAACCTTAACAAAGTGGCATGGTCTTAAAGTGAGCGTTGAAAAAAAATCTGCATTCGCTGCTTCTCTTCTCCCCCACTTGTCCCTCTTTTGCTTTTTAAAATGTTGGGAGGTATGCGCGTCTGAGTTGGTTTGTGTTATGGGGCCCAGTAATTTACCCGTATGGGGCCCAGAAAAGACGATGGTGGCCCTGTTAATACATAACTGTAATTCTGGTTGGTACAGGGATACTACTAATATTGAGAATTACCGGTATTAATACATATACTGTATCTGGTTGGTACAGGGATACTATAAATATGGAGAATTACTGGTATTAATACATAATACTTTAGTTCTGGTTGGTACAGGGATACTATAATAATATTGAGAATTACTGGTATTAATACATATACGGTAGTTCGGTTGGTACGGGGATACTACATAATATAGTAGTTATGGTATTAATACATATACTGTAATTCTGGTTGGTCAGGGATACTATAATATTGAGAATTACTGGTATTAATACATATACTGTAGTCTTTGTTATATCTCAGATTGTATATACATTTATTCACAGACTTTTTTTTTTATTGGTGCTATTCCCCACGGATACTGTCTTAGACCTAGGGCATATTTATAAGGTTCGTTTAACTTTTCGCGGGCCGTTTTCGCGGCCACTTAACGCATTAATCCGTTTACGCGATTTATAAAGCCCCGAAAACGGCCGCGAAAGATACTTACCCCGTAACCCGCCGCCGCTTCTATTTATAAAGCGGCGGTACTGGTTTCGCTCGGCTAGTATCGGCTGTTTACTTCGCCACCTTGAGGTGGCGAAAGTCAGCCGATACTAACCTCCCCGCGGGGATGGGCAGGCAACCCGCGGGCGGGTGGTCGCACCCGCCCGGGAGACACGCCGCCCCGCCCACACCCCCCGCGGCGGGCAGCGGCGACCACCAACCGCCGCCGCCGCCACTTCCCAGCAGCCCCTCCCAACCCTTCCTGTTCGCGGCAATCTCGGAACGGGAGGCTAGAAGGGGCTGCCGGGAAGGGGCCGCAGCAGGTGGTCGCGACCACCCGCGCGCAGCCCCTCCCGGCAACCCTCCAACCCCCCGCCCCGGCCGCTCCGGGGAGGGGAGGGAGGGAGCCGCTGGGGGGTGGAGGCTCCCTCCAGCGGGGCCCTGAGAAGGGCTTTTGGGGCTTAGGGGGTCCCGCAGCTCGAACCGGGACCCCCCCCGGCCTACAGGGCCCTTGCAATGCACTTACAAGTGCGTTTGGCGGGGGTCCCGCAGCTGACACGGGACCCCCAGTGCGGCTCTTAAAAGAGCCCTTGGGCGACGTCTCTTTCTTCCAGTCCCGGCACCCGACCGCCGAGGCCGCGACCCCGAGAGGTAACCCTGCGGCCGCCAGGGGTACCTGCGGGCGCCGGCGACCTCAACGAGGCCGATGTTGCCGGCGTCTTGATCCGACGCGACGTCTTCGGGCTGGCGGGACACACCACCCCACTTCATTAGGTCGCCGAGCCAGCATGACAGATCACTCTCGCGCCGCAGTGAGGCCCGCTGGCAACCGCAGCGCCTCAGCGGAGCCGATTTGCCGCCGCCTTCTGTTCTATTCAGCCATCTACTGCGATGAGCATCTGAGTTCCGCGGCGGAAAGCTCCTCTTATATAGGTTTGCAGAAATCCTAATCCGTTATCCTGATTGGTCAATTTTAATACTTTCTTAACATTACCAAGTCAATTTCAGAACTTTCGCAGAAATCTGATTGGGTTAATGTAAAGCAAGTATTTAAAAAATCTGACCAATCAGAAAACGGATATTGGATTTCTGCAAACCTTATAAAGAGGAGCTTTTCCGCCCGTAACTCAGATGCCATCGCAGTAGATGGCTTGAAGAAGAATGGGTCCGGGAGGTTCCACAAAGAAATTTCAATGGTGTAACTGGCAGTTTCCAATCCAAACCGTGTTCAGGTAAAAACTCTAGAGCATCAATACTAGAGAATAAATCTGGGGCCAATCAGATCATTTCCATAATGGTACTGCATGATGGATACATTTCTGCTTGTATTTCTCAGCATTTCAGGTTACTATTAATCCTGATGAAATACCCAACTCTGTTTAGAGAAATGCAGTCCTACACTTCCACCATGCTTCCTTGTTGCCTGCAACAAAATATTATTGTACCACTTTCCAGACATTTGGTGAACAAACAGCCTTCTGCTACAGTCAAATAATTCAGGTTTGGCACCCGTTGATATGTTTTTAGTGCACGTGAGTCACTTGACCTTGTTTCCACAT